>OMLM01007373.1:0-25835 GCA_900302695.1 Helostoma temminkii | reverse complement strand
CTTTAAAAAACTACATATTCCCTTTTTATCTTTTTATGGGGTTTATGGACAGAAAAAATATATTACCTACAATCAACATTTATTAATCACAAGTGGTTCCATGTTTCTGTGTCTTTTAGTTCACTGCAGTGTGAAACAATCAAAAATCTGAGTTTTGATGAAGCTCAGTTATTGCATCTACAATACTGTGGTGGTTGTTTTCTTCTGACAGCTGCTATTAGCTCCTATTGTTGCAGGCAAGAGAAGGATGACAGATTAAGCTCGTGATATTACTGTTTACAGAGCTATTAATGTAGCAATTTGGTAAAAATGATAATGACTTTTATAATTCAAAGGTTCATTTGTTAGATTCCTGCTTATTAAGATATTTTACATCAAAGAGTAAAAGGGTGTGTGTGAAAACAATCATATTTTAAAGAACTGTGACAAAGAGAAACGTGAATATATTATGAGGCTGAAAGCCATAAATCAAGCAAAAGACAATGAAAGTGTCAAAATGTTGAATTATTTCAGAGAACACTGCGTGTTTGATCACGCCTTTGAATCTTCCATGAAAGTGCATTTCCGTCTTCAAACACTCCCTGCAGAGTGTGGTCTCACAGTGAAAAATAAGAGAGAAAGAGCGACAAGAGAAAGTTGGCTGGCAAGCACTGGCTCCCCTGATGTCTTTTACAGCACACAGCCAAGATGGCCATATTGTGTCTCTAAACAAATCGAATGGTTGGCACTGTGACAAGCCAGCCTCTGTGGTGTTCAGATTCACCGAGTCAGCACGACTGTGCTCTCTCATTCCCAGGTCACCACATGCAGCAGGCAGCAGGGAGCCTCAGTCGTGTTTACTCTACTGCTGGTTGGCAACTGTGTCATTAGTCTTTTGGCTGCAAATTGAAAATAAATAAAAAAAATAAAACAAGAAGCATTGATTATTTTGTGCTAAGTTTTTAAGATAAACAAAGTCCATCTACTGCACTTTCCAATTCATCAAGCTATATTGTGACTAAAGATTCCTGCTGTTTTGTAGATGGGCCTTTTTTATACTATTTAGGCGATGGACATTTATACACAGGCTAAAGATTTCACTAAGCAGATCTTTTACTCTTTTGAGCTTCATTTACACATACACACACACATACACACACAAAAACAGTTTGTAATGTGTCATGTACTTTCCAAACTAATTGTTTGAATTATTACATAAAATTTTCTGCTCATGTGGACACATGTTCATCATTACAAAATATACAGGCTGACTAGTAAGTAGAAAACAATATAATATAATAAATATTAAAGCTGCAACTAGCAGTTTTGTGATTATCAATTAATCTCTCACTTATTTTCTCGATTAACTGTTTTGCAACTACTACTGTAGAGCTACCATGAGACTCTAAACTCCACTCTGCTCACCAGCCCTGCCTCCCACTGCTTTGCTATGCTCTGCTACTCTCCTCCACGCTCTACCCAGCACTTCAGGTAGTCGTCATTACAAAATTAGAATAAATAAGAAAGCTCCCTGACATACTAATCAAGCAGGCCGAGGTCAAACCTGTCAGGTCTGGAGCTGCAATAAAAATGTCATCTTGGCACATTATTACAGTCATACACTTTGGTTTTTATCTTTATGGTTTTAGTACATTTCTTGTTTTTGTGTGCCAGGCATAGAAGAAATTGTATTTTTTACATTTGATCTGTATATTTTAGTGCAGAAATGCACATTAACCTCAGTGATAATTTAACTTTTTCCCCTCATAGCCCCTGATGTGTCTGTAAACAGTAGAGAAATCCCCCTCTGTGGTGGATATTTTGAGCAACATGAATTTTGCAACAAGGATTTAATTCCTCAGGTTTCAAAAGTAATAGACATTCAGGTCCAGACTTTGCTTTGAACACCTATTTTTAGTTTCAGAGGTATTTAGAAATGCTAATGCTTTAATGCTTTAATTAATACATATTTGTCCAGCATGTCTGTGCTCCTTATCGTTCGAGCCTGCATCAGAGACCAGTACTGTTCAGTTTGCTGGGTAACTATCCAAACACACTTGTTAAGCCCGATGTGCACATAGCCATAGAGTAACAGCTTAACTACCATGTTGAAGTTTGTTTTCCTCCTGTGGTTGTCGACATTTACTCCCACTAGTGTTCTCATTCATGTCCTAACATTAAACCACAGCCTGTTAGCTTCCCACTGTTCTTTCCCACTGCAGCCAATACTATTTGACTGGCCCACTGACTCTAGATGAACTAGTTAGCCAAACAGACCAGAAACTCTGTTCATGTCCTATCTTGTAACTTCGTGCCACATTGACCAGCAACCACAGACATTTATTCCTCTGCATTTACTCTTTATTTCTTCTAATTTGCGTTTTTCCTTAGATTTCTTTTTAGTTAGTGAGTATATTACACACTGCATGAACTTTTAGTTGAGCTCAGAGTGATAGATACAATGACTGCAAGTGACACAAGAGAAGAGCTGGAGTGGTGTTTAGTCTATAAAAGTAATCCACATGCAAACGCAAGAACACGCTGTCAAGAGCCTGCTGAACCAACAGGCCAAGGCAAGTTTGTTCAGTTCATTGAATCAGGAGACATGAACAGCGTCTCTCCACATTAAGATAAATTCAGTAGGATATTTAATTACATTTAATCTAAGATGACATTAAACAGAGAAAGTAACCACATTTAAGAAGCTGGGACTACATAATGTTTAGTAAAATGCTTGGTAACATAATTATCTAACAAATTAACCTGTAATATACAGTATGTTTGTGATGATGACAATGTTATTTATAAGTTGTCTCACAAATGACATGTAGATATATCTTTTGGTCTGATGGCCCTATTAGCAGAATGAGAATTTTTAATGACTTCTTCTTTATCAAGAACCATAATTCCTTCGGTAAGCAAATGTCTGCTGATGTGATTGATGTGCCCTTTCACTTAAGAGGACAGTCACAATAAAAAAACTTTTGTGAAATGTGCGATTTTAATTCCCTTTAAGCACTGTATCACAGAGGTTTTTGAAATATTTGTCCACCAAGCTGAAGGATGAAAGCCACTGTAACAAACTCAAAGCCCCTACATATACTATAACCTAACATAAAGCTGTACTCTAAAGAGTTAAGAAACCTTTTTGCCAGAGAAAAAAGAAATGGCCTCCTTCTCTGTGGTGATAAACGTCTACTTTTTACAACAGAGCTGTTAAAGAAATATCTTTCACCTATACGGACTGCATGAACACACCACACACATACCTACACACACAAAGACTTGACAGCCACAGACACATGCCCCCATTATTGATGTTCCAACAACAGGCTTTTACAAGCAAATAAAGGGTATTAGTGTAAAAGCTGTAAAACTTGTCACACCTCCAGTTATATGTGTCACACAGTCAAACACTGAGGAAAAAACGAAAAACTGTCCAAAGGGAGATGAGAGAATCGATAAAAAAAAAGAGAGAATGTGAAAAGAGACGAGAGATTAGGCACGTAGTCCTGTTTACCACTCACGTGCAAGCAGGCTAATTGCTCGGAGACCAACGTGAGGCAGTGGGATGAGGAGCATCAGCAGCTCTGATCGATCGTTAGGAATCTTATGATGTACTGTATGTGTGTGGTGCTGGTGGAGGGTTCACGTGTAACCCACAGGGAAAGTCCAACAGCACTTATTCTCAGTGGAAGCTTTGTGATCCTTTACAAGTATACACAGCATTAACACTGAATATTGGACATACACTAACCGAGTGGCTGGAAACTCAAAATGAATCACATTCTTGCTTATTGATACAATGTGTTAATTTGCTAACCAAGTGAGGACATTTAGCTGATGTCCAATATGGCTGAAGGACATTTAAGGTCAGTTAGGTTCAGGTAAAGGTTGGGTAGAGTAGGGTTACAGGCTGGGGAATGCATCATGTCTATGAATAGAGATACAGCTATGGTAGTATGGTACTTAATAAACTGTATGACTTTCTACCTGTGGATACTCCGTTGTTTGATAAAGCCTGTGTTAGATAACGCTGGAGATTAACACATCATGTATCAGTGATTAAATAGATGATTATATCAGTTAAACTGATTGTATGTCGGAGCAGAAAATGTGCGCTGTCAGTGTCATTTGTTATCCACTGAGCAGTAGACAAAAAAGCATCATTTACACTGCCACAGTGAGCAATGGATATAGGCTATAAAAGATTCCTCTTTTCATCCTCAGCCACCTAATTCCATTTCACACACAGATCTGTTGTATCAGTGGCAGCTCGTCCTCATTTAAAACCATTAATGACTTTCCCGCAGAGCATTCGACAAAATGGATGTGAATATTTCGTCTTGTTTTTTTGTGTGTGTCTGTGTCAAATGTATTTGCTCACATATTAGTCTGAAGCAAGTGTTTAATTAGTGTGTTGTTTGAGCCACTCTGCAGCCAACTTTCATAGTGAAGTGGCAGAATTCGCCTTTAAAAATTGGAATTGGCATTTTCTTTGATATCCTTTCATAAAGATCCTAATTGTTATTCATCATCATTTACCTCCATCTCATACGCGGATCAGTACTGGCAGTAGTAAAGAGGATGGGGGAGGAGGCGATGAGGGGTCAAAAGCTACAGCTGGGCAAACATAGGAGCCACTTTGTGTGAGCAATCTAGTGAGTCACTGCCTCCCTGTGGTAACTACAAAAGCTGCTTGACTGAGGTGTCTACTGCTTTAATCCATTCTTGCCTTTCTTGACTTTCATGAATTACTAGAAGGGTTGAGTAGTTCTTGTTGTTTATTGCAAAATGCTGAGAATTAGCATAAAATCTGGTTCATATTTATTTTACACAATTTTGTTGTGAAAGGAAACTGTTCTCTGTTTTGTTTTGTTTTGTTTTTTAATTGTAGGGAATTTCATGACTACAGTAGCTTCTATTCCTAACTGTGTGTAAAAGCAGTGGGGGGATACATGACATAAGTATGGCTCTCCAGTTTGGTAAACAAACCCTGCGCTGCAACACAGATGCATCATTAGTATCATATCTTACAATAGATGGGGCGTATTTGTAAAAATACAAGAAGAAATAAGAGTAAAGGTGAATAACATGGTGTTACAACATGCTACATTTTTAATATTTTATATTTCAAATTTCAGATCACTAATCCTCAGAGTATAATTATCTCACCAAAGCTTATTAGCACCAGATCCCATTTTGATGAGTGCCTCTTTGATTATCCCTTTCAAGATCACTCATCTTAACAGGAGTATTACCACTTTTTACTTGATCCATGTCCTTGCACACAAAAACACTCACAGAAAATCTGAAATTATATGATAAAATAATATACATAAAATAAAGGAATTCTCCTGTCAATGGGGGGTTTTTTTCTGGGGTTTAGTTTATATTCATTTGGTGGAACAGAAAATTCACTTCTCTGTGTTTCAGTCCTCTTTAACATTTCTACCTTTTGGATGCAATCGAAAATGCTGCAATTAAAATACACAGTACAAACAATTTAATTATCAGGAGGATTATTCATCATCGTGATTCATTCTTTTTAACCCAAACCTTTTATCCAAGGACATCCAAACGAGACCAACATGTGAAGTGGCCATCCAAAGCAAACCACACAAGCTGCAAGCCAAGCAAAGCCACATAATTTGTACTGTACTTGTTTTAGCCTCAATGATATAAAATGAAAAATATATCTTTGCTGTAATCCATCAGTGTAAAACTAATTGCGGTCTGGTTTTGTGCCAATTTTTTTTTCTTTGCACCAAACAGGCACTTTGTTTTATAACTGTTTCTCAGAAAATTATTATTTCAATCAATGTGTTCAGTATAAACAATGTTGCCTACTTTGTATTAGAAAAGATGGCTAAAATAGTTGATTTGACAGATACTGATTGTCTTATGAAATTACAGCATAGCAATAAGGCCAGTCAACGAGTGTGTGGATAATTTAAGTGCAGCATCACACTCAGAGAATTGATCCAAAACCTCAGTAACATCTATGTATTCCTGTATATATATGTATGTATATTTAGACAGAAGAAAGGATAACATTTCATGGCATCCTATGTATGCACTGATCACTTTATTCACTGTGAGAGTTTACATTGTTCACATTTGCTATAATGTATTTATACACAATGAACTAATAAACATCCAGTACCAAAAACTTTTGCTCAGTGTTTGGTTAATCACTCAGTGATATTGACAGTGGTTCAGGTGTAGCCTGCAAAGATGCAGTCATCTCATAAGATAGAACAGTACTGTACGATATCACAGTATTTATCCACTTTTACAGTAACTTAAACAATGATATTGGTATTTCTGGCTCTAGTGTGACTCGGTATTGGATTTGAACAAGATAATGAGGTAGCACTTTGGATTATTAGATTCAGCTCCCGATGCATGACTCCATGTTGTCTTCTCATCTCTTTCTTTTTTTTTTATGTGTGAATTTGAGTGTTTTGGTTTGTAGTGTAGTCTGTTCTCTCCAGGTCTCCATGGTGGAGAGGATGCTCTCTTTGTTTCAACTGGAAGCTGCTGAATGGCCCCTTATCCACATCTTTCTTCTATTATTGTAATCCTGTTTTTGAATATTGCCATATAATCTTTTTCTATAATATGAACACCACTTCAACTTGTCCTGGAAAAAGCTTCTATCCTCTGTCGCTCTTCCTATTGTCCTTGCAGTTTTTCCCATTTAAGAGATTTTTGAGCAATATTCCTTGTCCAATTTATGAGTATGAGTAAAGCCCCAAAGGGAAATTTGTGATTTGTAATAATGCTATGTTTAAAGTATTTGATATAAACTAGGCATGAACAGGCCCCTTACACATTAGGTTTCTAATCAGATTTAGACATCACTCTTGATTCCTTCAGCTTATCCTCAGTATTGCAGAAATATTTTTTATAATGAACATGGAGATGAACTTCTGCTCAATGGACATATACTGCCCTCTAGTGGCCAATGGTTTCACATCGGTACATATAACTGCTCAAAAAGCCCCACAGCTGTTCGCCCTGTAGAGGGCCTCCTTTTCAAAATTATTGCGTACTAATTTCCCTGCTCTGCTTCTGTCATGAGATTTTATAGAATGATAAGAATCCTTCATATTTTAAAGTATAGGATCATGTTTTTGTTGCACACAGTAAAGACATGCTCATAATTTGAACATGTCATGTGACAGTGTAAGAAACTGAAAAAATGTCCCTACTTCCTCCACGAACAGCCAGAGCAGATGGCATTTCATAACCAATCACCATTTTAGATTCTATTGCCCAATCAGTTTTACATTTATATGTAAAGTAGATTGCTATCCCAGCAGATCAACAGATGGCTTGAAATGTATGCTCGGGGACACTTATGTAAAGATTTCATGGTTTCTGTTCCTCATTTCAACCTGAAAACAGGTTTTAAAAATAGCAAAGGGAGCTGATATAGAGACGTTAAGATGCATAATGTCACTTAATCCCATGACTGCAATATTCACTGCTTCAGTCAAAGGTGGAGGTATTTAGTTCTTTTTGTATTTTATGACCATTTTATCATTTACTACATATGTCAAGCAGATAAGGATGTTTGGGGCAGTTCCAAGAGTACAATACAGTAAAGATATAGTACAGTAAAGATTTCAACGCTGGATTTCAACCCAGACCAAAGTGCGCACATTAGTCAGCAGACAAGCCCAGAAAACATCGCTCCAGGAAACAGTGAACACATACAGTATCCTCAAAAATACTGTATACCTCTCTATATATATGTACACTTCTCAATCTATAATAATACCTCATATTTTATAATATAACAAGTAACACAGTGCAGTGATGGTACAGTTGTCAAATAAATGTAGTGGTGTATAATGTACCTGAAGAACTAAGAATAATATTAGTACCATCACACCACTAATATTTTCATAGTACTGATTTGAGGTATTTCAACAACTCTTTATGTAAAACACTGTAACAATTTGCATAAGTTAAATCACTAAATGAAAGATATTTATCCTGGCACTCTTCTGTGTGACACTTACGCAAAAAAGAAAGTAACTAGAGCTAAGACACAGTCAAGTCCCATTTTTATCAAGTAAAAAGACGCTCCAGTAGATAAAACACAAACGGAGGATACAAGATACAAATCTGAAATTTGTTAAATGACTTTAATATAAATTAAAGAACACACAAATCTGATGATATTTTCTTTTGGTTTAATCAAACAATACTGTAAGAGACACATCAAATCTGACTACACACTAAGTTTGCAAGGTAATAACTCCTTCCTAGCTGGAAAATGACTTTTCCAGCACTGTGGGAAGTTTCACTAGTAACCTGCTACATACGCAGTGTGCTACATTACATTTCAATCAGTCTTACATCAACCATAATCTCTTAAAGTTAGAGTGCATCAGTGCTGAATAAAGCACAGAAAAGTTGTTTTGACCTCACACAATGATGAATAATAAAAGGATTTATTAAATTCACTGAGCTAAGAGGCCACATATCTCATGTGCTTGGTCAAAGTTCCTTAAGGCTTTTCAATATAAAAGTATAATGACATCTTCTAGCAGTGGCATGAAAAAGTTGGGGTTTTGTCTAAAGCAAGAGCAGAAACCACTTATGATCATTCACATACATTCACTGAACAGTTATGCAGTCATTAATATGCACTATATGCAAAATAGTTTTTGTTAAAATTGTAGATTAAGAGCCCAACTTTATACATCTTTACATTGTGTAGCACTCGTGCATTCACATTCTGTGCTATACATTCTGTTTAGCATGCACTGCATTACATGCAAGGAAAACAGCAGTGATTAACATAAATAATGTCATCAAATCTAATCTTAGCTTTACGAGTAAAAGCCACAACAGACATGTAATTTGTTAAAATAACTGTTGACCTCTGACATGCACAAAAGAGCTGTAACACGAAATGCAGTGTCACTGAAAATACTGTCCGTGGTCAGTGCAAACACTTCCCTCACTGTAGAGCTTTACACTGACTTTCTTCTTGAACGAAGAAACTCCCGGAAGCTATGGCCAGGTGAGAGTGTGCTTCCTGGGGAACAGAGTCCAGTGTTGTCCTTGGAACCTGGTGAGCAGCCCTGGATCCTATAGGAGACAGAGTTGTAATAAACAGAATTGATATGGCAGCCATGGTGTTGACTGTGGGACATAAGAGGACTATCACAAATCCCCAAGCGGCAGCACACACAGGAGCAGAGGGAGCTGAGGCTCGACTCTGGTCTGCATCTCTCTGCCTTAGTCTGAAAATGCAGCCTGTGTCTGCAGGGGTTTCTGCGCCTCTCCTGATCCTCTGCAGGGGAAGGAATGAGGTTGGTGCGGCTGGTTCCTTCCTCCATGGGGAGAAAGAGTGCACTGTGGCTGCGGCTGTGCATCACATCTCTTCTGTTCCTCTCTCTGTGGCTGTCTCTATTCTGCTCTCCTGCAGCATGGAGATGCAGAGCACCATCCAAAAGACGTCTGTCCCTTTTCAGTGACGCCCTCTCTTGAGCATCTCTCCTTTCATCTTCAGTGTTCATAGTGAGGAAACGAAGCACCACCAAGTTAAGGAAGGCCCCAATAACAGTCAGCCCCACCAGGATGTACATGAAGCTGAATGCCACATACGGTGTTTTCTCCTGGAGGTCCTCCTTTTTCTGCAGAGCCACAAAGTCCCCAAAGCCAATGGTGGTGAGTGTGATGAAGCAGTAGTAGTAAGCATGGAAGAAGCTCCATCCCTCGAAGTGGGAGAAGGCTGCAGCTCCTACACACAGTGTTCCAATGCAGGACAGGAAGCCCACTAAGACCATGTTTTCCATGGACACCTCAGTGCGTCGAAAGCCCAGGCACTGCTTCGCCTTGTGGAGGAGATAGCGGACAAATGTGTTCATCCTTTCTCCTAGACTCTGGAACATGACCAAAGTGAGAGGAATGCCCAGTACAGCATAGAACATGCAGAAAACCTTTCCTGCATCTGTGCCTGGTGCTGCATGTCCATAACCTTAATGCACACAGATAGAAAATAGAGGAACACTGTGACACATGCTGTTGCAGTGGTAAAACAGGGACAACGTGTGTATCTGTTATTAGCCTGTAATCCTGCATTCAAGTAAAGACGTACACAATGTCCCACTGCGCATAGCATAGCAAATGAATGAAGCATTAGAAAAACACAGACATTAACATACCAATGGTTGTGATGACTGTTATGGCAAAGTAAAAAGAGCCAGCAAATTTCCACTGTCTCCCGGCGCGATGTGGCTCAGCTTGCAACACCACTCGCTCGATTTCGCGGTAGTCGTCTTCAGAGAAGCGATACTTCTTCTTCATCTCGTTGCGCTTCTGCTCCAAGATGCGCCTGCGGGAGTTCTCCGACTCGGACTCCAGCGCGTCAAACACCGCGGCTCCGACCAGCAAGTAGGAGAACATGCAGAGGATGAGCGACAGGGTCCGGACGTTTTGTTTCTTCATCCTCGGTGTCGGCATGAAAGTCGGGAGCGGGTATGTACAGTTACAGGTGGTACAGTTTTTTCACCGTAGACTCCACATTGGTGTTGCAGCCTGTTGCGTGAACCGTACACTGGCACGGCAGGAAATGCCCGTATGAAAATAAAACCTGGAAATCTATGGTAACACGTTTAAATGGCTTGTTAATGTAGACGAGTGCGTGCCCTGTCCTGCTGTGCGCATTGAGAGCGATCGATGCTCTCCACACGGTCATTTGTTTCATCAACTGGCATCAGCTTGTCTCTTCGCATGCGCAAACCAGTCACCAGTAAAAAGCAGTGTGTAGTACGATACAGGTTATGTACAGTATATGACAGATAGTAAGCTTTGGCACCAGTGTTCAGTCTCAGCACGCATTTGAGCAACAAGTGATGTCCTAAATATCAATGCAACATGTGGACGTGAGTTCAGCACCATGGAGAGCAACAGCAGCGTGAGTTCACGTCCGAACCGGCCTCGTAAATTTGCATCCAACGTGGAAACATCCAGAGGTTGAGGAACACGGACAAGGGTTCAGGAGGTGCAAGCACAGTGGAAGAAAATCAATTCAGGAATCGTGTTTCAACCACAGTCTAAGTGTTGAATACTATAACCCAGTTATAATAATGATGATAATAAGAAGATGAATTATACTTTCATAACATATGCATTTTTTCTTGTTTAGTAGCACATAGGATCAATAATTATAAGTTTATAATATGATAAACACAAGAGATATATTAAGTGAATAACAACAGTGGATTTAATAAGGGGAAGGGGCTGATTTAATGTATTGTACTAACTTAGTGGACTGCTGTTTCAGTCTTGGTCAATTTGAAAACACGATGATTTTATTTCCATGTGTGTATTTGTATGTGTCTCTGCTGTTTAGAAAACTGATGCATTCACATACAGTGGATAAATAAACAACATCGCTACATTAGATGCTTCTGGAAACCTACTGTAGGTGATGGTGGTTACCATGGTTACTTACACCAGAAGCACAGAGTTGTACCAGCATTGAGGTTGAAACTAATATTTTAAGCGTAATCATGCAAACCCTCATTCAGTGAATTGTGTCACTGCATCAAAATGTCAAGTATAATTTTTTAGGCTGGATGTTTCTTGTTGGACATGTAGAGAAAAAAAACGCAAGAAATCTCACGTAGTTTTATCAGATAAAAACTGAATCGAATCCTTCTTTTGTCACAGCGGAGATTAACACCACGGAGGCACTGCAGGTGGATTAATGCTGTACTTTTGTTCCTCTCAAACCTAGCAACCTGCTCTTGGTGGCCCTGCTTTTGTGTTAAGTGACAAAATCAGCACAATTACGTCCCTGTTGTGATTCAAACCAGCTCTACATAAATCAATTACATCTGAGCCGATAAGAAAGGAACCTGAAGCCCCAACAGCCACCTATCAATCCACACGGCTTGTATTCTGATCTGTTTCAAAGCCCAAGGACATGAACAAATGGAGGAAGCCCATCAATCCCCATCAGGCCTGAGCTTAAGGATAAGTATTTAGAGTCAAAGAGAAGCTTCATTGATTTAGTTTTGCTCTTTCTGTTCTGTACTCTCACAGTTACATTTCATTACAACACACACATATTACCGTGTGGTTTAAAAGAAACTAATCAAGTGAATCGTGGAAATGTCATCCCTTATCCAGACTTATGCTCATATAGTGTTTTTAGTTTCAATATTTATTATGTTCAATTCTAACCTAGGATGGTATAAAATATACTTAGTGAAATCATTCCTTAACTTGTCTATTTCTAAGTGATTTTTTACCTCCATGTACTTCATCATGAGCTTACTGAACAGATTTCTGTCACTCATGTTTTCTTTTACTCCTTCCCCAAATATTTCTTGTCTATTTTCTTGTTGATGGTGAGAATATGCAGACGGTAGGCAAGATGTTTTAAAGATGAGCGTGACATGATGCAGAGAAAGAGGCCTTTTGCCTTGGGGTGCATTTTTCTACTGGACAAAACCAATAGTGAAACAAATGCAAATCTGTCAAAATCCTAGAGGGCTGATAAAAATCAAGCTTCTGTATAAAAGACAAAATTTAAGTTCGAAATGGAAAGACAGATCAGCAGGGAACTATAGCTGTTCTTTGACAAGTATTGGAGAAAATCACAGGGACAATACTTGAATGCAAGATGAGGAAGCAGCTTGATGCAGAGGGAGGTTTTCTCAGTATACAAACCTGTTGTCTGAGCGCTCAGTGACCTGAAGACTGAAAGATTTAACTCAGATAATTATCTACTGACTTTTGTGAATGCTAATTATGTTCTGTTTATTCTCTATTTATATATTTCTATATAAATATATTCTATATTTCTATATTTCTACATTTCTCAAAATGTAGATACATTTTGCGACATTAATATTCAACACAAACGCACACCCAATATTTATAATATAAATATATGAACTTGATTGAGCAAGTTGTGTTGCAAAATAGCAGTGTGACTAAAACCATATTCATATGCAATACACAAATGTATGGCAATAAGAAGAAATAAAAAATAACAGAGATGGGGAGGCTTTGGTGACATGCATGGCATCAGAGATTAGAGATCAGTCAAAACACCCGAATCATATGGCTCAACAGTCATAGCATGTGTTCCTACCCTCAAGAAGTACTTAAAGGATAAGGCTGGGATTAGTATTTGTTATTTTCTATTGTCAACAAATCCAGTAAGAAAACCAAATAGAAAACTATGTTCATGTTTCAATACAAACATTGTGAAAAATCTTATTTGCTGAAAAGAAGCATTTTTGTTTTTAGATCAAATAAACTTAACAATGGGTTGTTATAATCTGTGTGCACAAATGTCATTTGCACAGCTAGATATGGTGTCTGTGCGGATGATTGCAGAGTAAAATGAAAAGCTTAGAAACTGTTCATTAAACATAGCTTGGGTGGATTCTTTTATTTTGATTTTTTTGTGAAGATTCAAGGTCAAGTGTGAACTTTCAGTTCTCAAAATCTATGCTTTGTACAAATCACAAACAGGAAGATTATGCAAATCACATAATTACAGGTATTTTTACATGGAGGTATTGCAACAGCAGGGCCAAGACAGGTTAAATATGACCATAGTACAAAACAATGTGCAAAATGATACATCAGAGGTATAACTATTCTAACAGAGACTACGATTTAATACAGAATATATGATTTTGCATTAATGTATAAATTTAAACCAACCACATACAAAAGTCATGTCAAGTGAGCTCTCTTCAAACAGCTGTAAACAGCATACTTTGTGGATGTGCAATTTGTCTTTTCAGAAATAGTTGCATTATAAGCACAGCATGAAACCATGGCTGAAACTACCTGTCAGAATAAGGAAGCAGTTGCCATCTGGGATAAACACAGCCAGACAAGCAGGAGTAAGGATTATGCTCTCAGATCACTGAATGACCAGACTAGGTATTGTATATTTGTAGCACATGGTGAGTCTGCACATTACACAGACCTATGTCTTCTTATACCTTCATGTTGACAACTCAGCCAGCGTACACATATAGCTTTATATTCACTTTTAACACACATTTTTAAACTCTTTTATAAAATGCACTTGGGTCTCATTCTTTTCTTATAATTTATATTGTTGCAATTGAAATATTTTAATACACCAAGATTAGTACATTTACAGTTAAAATTGTAAACACATCCACCTTATTATTACACTGGCTGATGCTTATCCTACATCGTGATAATGATGTGATAATTGATCACTTACACTGATAAACATACATACTCTATAAATATCTAATGAGTTAAAAGTTGGGTTTTTGAGACAGGGATCCTGTTACATCTGGATCAAACACAAATTTCCACCTACTCTGAGTTCTCAGAATCCTGAAGGAGAACATCAGGTTATTAGACTGTGATTTGAGTTTGTTTTTGAGATCTTGTGTTTGCTCAGGTTGCTCCAATTTTATGCAAGATTGTGTCTGAAGATTTGAAACAGTTTAGCATTAGACATATACCAAAAGAGAAGAAACAGGAATATTCCGTCACAGCTCGGTACTGGAGTAAATGTCCTCATGTGGTTTTCATATAGTTAAATTAGCATCATCAAATATTTCTCACTCATCTAGCAGACCAAAATAATCTCAGATGTCCCTCAGCTGCACAGAGGTGGAGAAGGAAGCTGCTCCTAGAGTCAAAACTCCTACCGAATCTCCTAAATGATTATTGTAATGTCTGTGTATATTAACAAATCATTCCATGCTTATTGAACTCACTGAGAATAAGGCAATAGGGAATCCATTTTATGAAACAGAGACACTAAATAGCAACAGCAAACACTGGATGCCTGCAGAGCCCTCTGGTTTCCACAGTAACTAAGACCAAAAATAGAAACCCACACCAGCGGCCATTCAACACTCAATCCCCTGTGATAAAACATGACTCTATTTATACTTTCTAATGGTGAAATGCTCACGTGTATAAATGCATCAGTCCAATTACTGTCAAAATATGGATATCGTGGTCCAGTTACATGCTCACACCTCTAAATCTTTGTGTTTCAGGTCCTTACAGTGTGAAAACTGTTGTGCTTCTAAACAGCGTAACATAGAGAAGCTGGCATGTATGTTGATGATTCTAGGTCAAGATTTCTATTGTTGAAAATGTACAAACATGCATGTACCACTGTGTCACTATCTTCAAACTGTGCAAGACTGAATATTTATCCATCCATCCATTATATTAACCATTTGTCCTGTTAAGGGTCACAAGCTGTGAGAAAACTGACAAGCACAAGGTCAACAGCCTCTGTATGTGACTCTTAACATTTACTGTTGTAAAGGTGTCGTTTAAGTGACTGCAGAAAGACACAAAACAAGCAAATAGACACAAAACAACAATAAAGAGGTGCATAATGAGTACAATGTGCCGCAGATGCACCACAAGTCAAGTGCACCATATCTGTGCGAAATCTGTGCACAATCTCAACAATAATACACATATTTTTCATTTACATCAAACATCCATACTGCATTCCCACTGCAACGTACACACTGTTTCTGTTTGTTAATGTTAGTTCTGTACAAATAATATTATTTCAGTATTAATATTTGTACTTACATTTTTCTTTAATGCCCCAGTTTTCTTTGTATGGCAATCACATAGTGCCTATTATTTTTGATTGTGCCTCACGGTTTTTATTGTATTGTTTTTAATTGCTTTTCGTGTTGCTGCTACAAGCGACTTTCCCCATTGGGGATCATTAAAATGAAATCTTATCTTATCTTAAAAACAAAAGTGGGTGGACCAGTCATTACTAATCCTTGCCCTGAAGACAAACTAACCCACTTAACTTTCCAGCTAAGAACTTTCCATGACCAAATATATCAGGCTGAATATTGAGGAAAGTGTGTACAGTACAATTATGACTATTTCTATCTCATTAAAGGTATAACCATGAAATTAAATAAGGGTCTAATGCTGGAATTTTTCTATGACATTATGTAGCTTTGACAAAGAGTTGGAACTTGGATATGATTGTGATTATAGTGGGAAATTAAATAATAATTGATACTTTATTAATCACCTTGGAAAAATTCTTTGTGCACAGGCTGCCCCTTTGAGGCGCCAAGGGTACGGGGTACAGTGTCTTGTCCAGGGTCACACATTACCAGGAATCGAACCACCAACTTTGGGGTTTGTAAGCAACTTCCCTCCCAACTGTTACAAAGAGAAAATAAAAGGCAACACCGCAAGTAAAGTTTTTATTTTCTGTGATTTTACTCACTTTTTATTTCCTAGTTTTTGTAATAAATACATCTATCATATCATTAATGTTGCTATTATTTAAGTGAAGACTTTTCCTGGACCTCAGACTCAGAAGGTCTGCGTGGATGTTCCCAGCGCAGCTGGCGTGCTGCCTTCCGGTTATGTGGGAACATTGAAAGTTTTTTTAGAAAGCTCATTAACTAGCTCATTAAATGCCAACAACTCCCATGTTGTGAAATGTATCTGATAACAGCCGCTAAAAATGGTGTTTATGCCAAAAAGGAAAAGAGCCTTTCTGAATTAAACTGCAGTATCTCCATTCAGTAGTAATCGTGTCCATCTCCCTTATTTAAAACTGTCCATCGTCGCATAAAGCAAGAACTCAACATCAGGGTAGATAGTATTAGACTCCTAAATATCAATTGTCTTAAAGGGCTATGCTTTTAATCACTAATAATGTTTCCAAAGAAAAACAATTACAAACGTTAATGTGTGTCAAGTTGAGTGAAGTTGCATAACAGCTACTTTAGAGGAGCACTTGAAAGCAGCACCAGCACTGCAGCCGCTGTCTGACGATGGTAGACCGGAGAGACGGATAGTCAGAGCCGCCCCCCGTCTAACCTGAACATGCAAGTGTAACTTCATTCATGTCCGTCCACCGTCCTTAGCCGAGTTACACGTTTATTTAGCTTTGGATAGACATATAACTGTTTTAACAATGGAGGACGACTGTGTTTGTGAGTACGACTCGACCTGGGACACAGAGAGTGATGGAGACGACCCGGCCGGAGAGAGCCAGACCCGTCGGTCAAGCCAAGACAAAAACAAATCTGGTTGGACTTTGGTAACTGTGTGCTTCCTTATCACTCATCCAAACCTTAACGCACACAAACAATGCGGTGGTGTGTTAAATGTTGGCTTTTAGTTCACCACCCTCCTCATCCGGGTAGACGTTTGTATTATTGCCATGGTTGTGAAGCCTGTTAGTGTTAGCTTCATGCTTCGCTGCTGCAGGCTGGCTAGCTAGCTTAGCTAACAGTTAGCCATTTATGTTAGCTCACTTTTCAGTCGTTGTAATTCACTGGCGTAACGTTCAGAAGCTATGTTAGGCTGCTCACACTGGTTATCATTCATGCACGGCGATTCGTAGATAAAATACAACCTTTTTGATGAAGTGTTAAGCCCTTTTTGTAGCAGTGAGAAATTAATTAGCATGGCCTTATACGTCAACTTGTGTAACGTTAACGTTAAGCCAGTTTTCTGCAGTGCTGGTACAGGACGACTTGTTGCTTTAAATAAGATGAATCGTGCTGTTCCTTCGCAATTAATATAACGGAAATACATTTGATGGAGGTTATTTTCACTTTCACTTTTGTTTGCAGTGGCACCATACGCCCAGAAATATGAGGGCAGCAAAGGACATGCAGAACTACAGGAGAGGATACCCAGTAAGTACTAGCTTAATACTGTACAACCAGAGATCTTGTTTATTACACTGGAGAAGAATGAAATTGTGCTTTTCTTTTTCTTTTTTTTACATTTTACAGAATCTAACAGATGATGAGTGCTCTGAAGATAAAATGAATAATTTGCAGTTTTACCTGAATAAATTCCCCTCAGCTCCAGATGGTAATATGCTTAAAGGTTCTTACAAGATGTTTTGAGAGTTTGGATTATGTTTTTGTGGTGACATTCTGCATTCTTTCTCATTTGTGACAGATGTCTACATTGACTCATTTCTCAAGGATTGGAAAAATGATTACAAAAGACTGGAAAGGGTCCACTCTTACATTCAGTGGTATGTATTGTTTTATGTGTTTGGGTGTATGTTATGGCTGTGTTCATTATGAAGCAACAAAGTTATAGTGTCATCTAATTTTTGGCATCCTGATCAACTTGCTGTGACCCGTTACACATCTTACACACTTAAAGTAAGGATTATGTGCAGTATATCACTTTGTAGAGCTCTCTCCCATATCCACACTACTGAATTTACTACTAAACTTAGGTGTGTTTTACAGTTGTATGCAAAGGCTAAGCCACTTCTACGCAAATGATATATTTGTAGTTGGTCTTGGAAAGAAGTAAATATGCTTCCAGGCCAAAAAAAAGCACCATTGCATACCATTATGACTGTGGCATAAGTTCAAGCTTATGCAATGTGAACACATTTGTTTCTGTCCAGAGTTTTATTAATTTCCTGCCGAGAACTTGTCTTTCGGTTCATTTACAAGCTCTTTAGTAACCAGGTAACAGTCAGCTTTCATTACTAAGCAGATTTCTTAACTGTCATGTAAACGTGAAACTGGTTTCCATAATCTGGCTAGGGGATTAGAGAAACCTGATTTCCCATGTAGATTTCTCCCAGAGAACACCAATTACTCCAGCATGTAAACGTGTAACCAGGTTTCTAATCAGCTTTTTACAAGAGAGCATGTAACAAAAGCTGCAGACACGTATAACTCTGCTCCTAGCTGAGAGGAACAGCAGAAAGAATGGGGAAAGTCATTACAGAGAGTCCAATGGTGCCACGTTTTCAAACACAAAGTGCCCCCTACACATCTAAATTTATGTCACTTTTCACCGGGTATATTTTTAATTCAGTCAGTTTGCAGTATGAAATGGAGCTTCAGACTGTCTGCACATCTCTCTCTCAGCACTGTCAGCTCACCCGACACCCACACATTACAAAAAAAAAAAACACTTGGAGAAGAAGTCTGTTCTGTCTTTATACAGTTAAAATCTGTGAACCATGCTTCCAAAATAAGCCCCAGGTATAGGAGAAACCAGATTACTCTTCTGCTGCACGTATATATGGATGAAATGTGCAGACACCCTCTATCACCTGAGGAGTGGCTGAATGAATGGGGGAAATCCTTATGTGGATCGCAATGGTGTCTCGTTTTTAAATCAAGTCCACCTATAAAGACCAGCTATAACTGAAACCAACACAAAGGGCCCTGTAGACGTCTAAATATGTTTCCTGAACCTCTCTTTTGCAATTTGAGCCTATTAAATCCTGGTATTGTCATCGAAGAAGAAAAATTAATTGATGGAAAAACCTGGTCATTCAGGTCAGCTGATCTTATTGTGTGGCCATCTAAAACATATTAATCACTGTAGTAGTGATCCAGTGTAAGGATCTTACCTCTTTTGATTACGGACATGACTTTTTTTTTTTTTGGTCAGACACCTGCAGACGTCTGCTGCAAACAGGACTTAAAAATGTGACTTCATTGTGCTTGAGACTTTATGAGACACACTGAAAAGGTAGTTGGTATGCATTCTAAAGCCATCATTTGCCACCACAGAAACAATGTCTACATAGACATGTATTTCTAGTTACACCCAGAGGTGATCTGTTTGCAACATTACTCTTTGTTTGCTGATTCAGTAATGTTTATCAAAGGATGTGGTTGAAATGTTGGGACTAGGTGTTTACCGGATAAAGGACAAAGATGTTTTATGTTGGAGTTATTAGTAGTCCTCTTCACTGAATTAGTGCAGTTTCATTAGATGTTAATTGGTTTTGTGTTTCTTCCTTAAATCCTCTGCATCTATAAGGCTGTTTCCACTGCGAGAACCAGGGGTTAATTATATGGCTTCAGAACTCACAAAGAAGGAAATTGAGGTAAGTGTATCATGGGAAACACAAAACTGTACTACACAATTGTGCACAGTTTGACTGGCACAATGTAAACAACACAACAATGTACTTGACTATTTAAATTGAAATCAGAAATGTTGTGTGTGCCACCTTGAATCAACCAGATAAACATCCGTACTGTACTGTTACTTCAGTCAGTTCTTCAGTGAGGTTTGACAATAAAAACACTGGACTGTGCTGGTGTAGATTTAGTTTTCTGTCACCTTTTTATTGTCTGTTGTCAAAAACTGCCTTCCAATCCTCACATATGGTCACAAGCTTTCAATAGTGCCCAAAAAAGCAAGGTCACAAATACAGACAGACTCTAGTTTCCTCTGTAGGGTGGCTGGGTTCAGCCATAGAGATAGGATACTAAGTTTGGACATCCGGAGACCTTAAGTAGAGACGCTGCACCGTCACATCAAAATCAGTCAGTAGAGGTGGTTCAGGCAACGGGATGCTGTTGAACCTGCTGCCACCATGATCCAGTCCCAGATAAGTAAAAGAAAATGGATTGATGGATCTTAAGACTAAGATGATTAAGATGAACATGTTAAGCTTAGGTATTTCCTAAAAGCATCATAATACATTTAGTACAGTTTAATCCTTTCCCCCAATAGGAGACTGTGGATATCTTAAAAAAAAACTCCAGAACCTCCAGAAGGAAACAAAAACTATATGGTGTCAAGTTGTAGTTTTTTTTTCCTGGAGTCTGTGCTTTTGTCATGTTGTTTGTTAACTGACATTTAGTGTAAAATGAGTGATGGTTTTACCATTAGAAAAGATCAGGCAGTGAAACATAATGTTATGCCTGATCGGTGTACATAGTATTTATGAAACCAAAATGATTCACTGCTTGTTTTACGTTAAATGCAGGTTTTATATATACATATAAAGCCTGCCACATGTAAATCACTGTTTACCTGTTCAAACTACTGAAATTAATTGAATCGTAGAGTTATTTGAAAGTGTATTTGACATCCCCTTCAGCACCATGGACACCTGATAGTTATCAATAACCAATGTCTCCCAGATCTTTCATATGGACATATCACAGGCACATAAAATATTACTTTTCTCCATATCTAACTGTTATTAGTTTTTTTTACTTTACTGTGGCAATGGCTGGCAGTGTAGAGGTGCAGACCTACTGGATATCTTTAAGATATTTACTGACACCTTTACCTAGTTTATTGTCATTATGTGATAATATATTTTTTTATCCCCACCTCTCAGGCCTTTAAGAAGAATCAGGATGCCAAAAGGAGGCTTGTTGAGGCCTATGAACTGATGCTGGGTTTTTATGGGATCCGATTGGTGAACAAAGAGACTGGTGAAGTGAAGCGTGCAGAAAATTGGAAAGAGCGCTTTGGAAACCTGGAGCGGTAATAATTTTCACAAAAACAACTTCTGAGATACATAGTACATTTGTTTGTAGTTTCATCAATTGTCTTCATCTCTCACAGCAATATGCACAATAATCTCCGCATCACTCGCATCCTGAAGAGCCTTGGTGAGCTGGGATTTGGGCACTATCAGCCCCCGCTTGTGCGCTTTTTTCTAGAAGAGACTCTGGTCAAAAAGACCCTTAGCACTGTTAAACGCAGTGTGCTTGACTACTTCCTGTTTGCTGTGCTGGACAAGCAGAAACGTCAGGAGCTTGTGCGCTTTGCCTACCTTCACTTTGAGCCAAAGGATAAGTTTGTTTGGTGTCCCCGAAAGATTCAGAAACAATTCAGGAAGGCAGAGAAAAGAACTGATGCTGTTGGGAATGGAGAGGGAAAAGATGAAGTATGTTCACAGGGTAAAGGCAAAGACGGAGAAGCAGTTGTGCAACAAAAGCAGGATGGACTGGATGACAAGGCTCAGAAAGCAAATGATAAAACTGCAAGTAAAGAGAAAAACAAACTATCTGAGGCATCGCCTGAGTCAAAACCAGATGCTGAAATTGTTGGAAATGGAAATGCAAAGATTGAATCTAATAATGAAATTTTGGGGAATGGAAATGACTCTGCAGATGATGTTGATGAAATGGATCAGTCGCCTAGTTCTGACACGTCAGTGACAAAAAATGAGTCCAGTACAGACAGTCAGCAAAAATTAGCCAGCGACTCAAAGAATATAATGCAGGAACCAGGCAATAATATGCAAACAGACGAGGACATAGACACTGAAAAACCACCGAAGAAGAAGAGAGAAGATGTGGTGCTGCCCAGCAACGGCTCTGCTGGAGACTCAGCCAATGGGCAGATGGAGGAAAAAAATGGTGCCAGTAAAGCCACTGGTCAAACAAGCCTGTCGGCACAAACTTCAATGCACTCACTCTCTCTTTCTTTGGTAAAGGGGGGGAAAATCCCAAGGACTGAATGTGATCACGCACCAGATAAAGAAGGAAGGAATGAAGACACATCTCAGGAAAATGTGTCTGCAACAAATGGTTCCCTGATGAGCACTGACAAACGTGTGGATGAACAGACAAACGGGAAGTCGTCAGAGGATGTTATTATGGAAACAAATCCCTCAAGTGCGGACTAAAATGTGCAGAATTTGTGAATAAGATAGATGATGGAGAAGGTAGAATAATTTGAGCTTAAATGAAATGTAATATAGGGACAGAGTATGACGTAAAGACTTTCTGGGCCTTATTTCTACTATATTTGTTGTTTAGTATTGATTCTTTTCACTTTGAAGGAGAATATGAATTAGTTCATTCACCAAATGTGGGACTGGATGTGACACATCTCTACATCGCCATCACATTACACTAAATTATAGCTAAGACCAAACAAACAATGCACTCGTTGGTCTCTGAGTCATTTTGGACTTACTTCCCTACCCTGTCTGTGTCACTGAGCCCTAAGCCCACTGTTTGCTGAAGAAGTAGCGTGCCTAAAGCAGTGCTTTAGCTCAATGTGCTTAATCGCTTTTGAGCAACAATGTTGAAGTACGATAAATTCATTGCTGGTTTTAGTCATTTTAATGGATATGTTGACTTCAAGAAAAATATACTATTACCAGGCTTATCTGTTAAGGTAGTGATGACTCAGACTATATCTGATATTTAATATTTCTAAAGAATACTTTAAGAAATATTATTCATGAAATGATTTCAGCATTTTTAACACATTTTAATAATTTCACAAACTTTTTTGCACTGAGAAATAATTAATTTAAAAAGCTCTTTTCATTTTGGGCTGTTTTGTTGTGAAAGTGAAGATTCTGTACTGATTTGTGTTTCTGCTGGACCCTACTATTGAAATGGATTTAAGACTGAATGTCACTTAACTTATATTTCAGTAATTTTGCACAGTTTGTATGTTTTCATGCAGATTTGGGAGGTAGGCTTTTGAACAACTGAAAGTCTTTCAAAAAATGTGATAAGTAGAAAATGTACGTCTTCTCTGCAGAACCGATGAAGCTTTGGCTATAATTTAAAGTCCACTGTATGTTAATTTAAGATGGATATAGTCCATGAATATTTACCAACCAGGGTGATTATATTGATGCATCGTTTTATATTTGCACTTAATTTTCAATGTTAATTGTTAAAGTCATGTTATTTGCATAATGAAATGGTTATAACTTTACAAAAATGCAAAATCTTTATATATGACTTTTTCCCAAGGTAATAACTGGCTGTCGTGTCACAGCAGAATAAAGTTATACTATTTTCTGATGCTTTTATGAAATCCATCTGTTTAGCCAAAGTCTGCATCCTGTTATAGTTTATTCTATTGCAATTCTCAGGATTACATTGTGGTAGAAGTCCACTTTTGCTCTTACTCCTGAGATTCATCTTTGATTTTGCGGTGCAGCAGCATATAGTGAGAAGCAAACAGGCCAAGTGTCAGCGAAATGGCATGACTCATAGAAGAGAGAAGAAACATGCTGAACTTAAATATTGATGCAACGCATCGATATTTAGGATCTGTGTGGAGTTGACAGTGAGAACAGACAGTAAAAGTGAAAACGTACTGTTGTAGTTTCACCTTGCTGTTTCTTATTGAATTGTCCATGGCAGCTTTTATCGATAGATCTACCCATTCTCTGTTTGGAGTATTATAAATAAAATTTGTAATTGATTTTGTTGGTTTATTTCGAGTATATATCAATATATTTTCCCTCTTTGACACGGGATGTATTTTTCGAGACGTTTCTATGCCCCATGTGGTGGTCAAAGAGTATTTGCTGCTTTTCTTTATCTTATGTGATTGTAAACTGACTATCTTTGGTTTTAGAGTGAACAAGATGTCTGAAGTTCTTCCAGTTATTCAGATTGTGGATAAAATGTGATGTTACTTATTCTTTTCTGTAGACCAAACTGTTTAATGACCAAATAATTATCATTGGTTGAAGCCTTCGTCTGGGGACATATAGATGGAAAAGAGCACCGAGCCTCATACCAAGCCTGAGATGCAGCTGTACTTTTCATCCTTTCCGCTCTACAGTGCTGTAGAAATGTTAATCGTGGTTCATGGTGGGTTGATCCCCTGAAATATTGCCACAATACAGAAGGGTGTCAAAGAGAGGTTATCTTCTAATTTAACTGTTCTCAGATAAAAAAAATGTGTGCATATATGGGAACTGAGAAAGAAACATCTTTCTTCCACATCACAGTCAGTCCTCTGTGGCTCTACCTGAAAAATAACCCTAATGGTGTTGCTGAGATGTCATCGGGGTAATATGTGGTAATATGTGGTAGTCTGCATTACAAAAGATACTGTTGTAGCATTTTTGGAACTTAATCCATTACAGGGACTAAATGTGGCCTCTGCTTCTTGTGCCCAAATGTGTGAAGGTAGAATAATTTGCCTTTCAGCCATGGTCCTACCAGGAAACACTAAAAGCCCCTAAACACCCAGACATGGAGGATTTGTATTATAGGTCAAAGCACAAATTTTTAACATAGCTCAACCCACTTTGTTGGTGTCTGAAATGGTTTCCCCTCTTCTTACTGCCCCCTTCACCAGTCCCACTCCTCCTCAACCCCCCTCATCCTTGTGTGCAGTGCCACAGATTGAGTTCAGCCCCTTCGGCTGGAGGCTCGGGTTTATCTGGGACCAAAGAGAAAGGCATTCAGGAGCTGTGCGCCGTGAGGTAAAGCAAGGCTCCGTTGCGGACACTGGGGGGGAGCGAGAGAGGACCGGGAACCGGGGATTTGACCTTAACAGCATAAACTCGGGTGTGTGAGGGCGCGTTGGGAGCCATGACGGTGTTCTCTGCCCTTTGGGTGCTTCTTCTGTGCCAGCTTTTAACATCATCCTCAGCCCAGGTAAGGGTTAGCAACTGTCGCATCCGTCTTTCCAGCATCACTTAGTGGTGATGTGTGTTTAGCGCGTATGTTTATATGACCTGCGCATTCAGCTATTAATAATGATGAATCAGTTGTGTTGATGGTGACAGCAGTTCTCTTTCACAGCTGACCAGGCCTCACCTGCGTGTTCTTTACCTTAAAACCCGCTGCTCTCCCTGCATGTCTACAGTGAAAACTACAGTTTTGTCTCTCTGTCTGTAGTATTGTTGCTCTACCATGTCATCGTAATTGTCCACAGGTGGCTGTGCTTTTCGCACTAGTTGATGAAATCGGAGTTATGTTTTCCCTGAAGCCGTGGAATGTGCAGATTGGATGGAGAGCAGTGGCACAGCGCACAAAGCCACCTCTGTTCATTCAGGCTCCCAGGCTGCGCTCGTTTAGAAAGTCCTCAGTGAAATAAGATTGAGCTGTTTAGATGAACTGTGAACTCACCTTTTATTTGTTTTCTCAGAAATTTAGTTTAACCTTCCACTTGTGCCAAAGCCAGATTTAAAGCGTCTTTTAAACGTGGTTTGCAGGGTGAAGCTGCTGTTTAATTTATGTATAGTTACATATTTATAATTAAACTGATATTATTATTTTTCGTTTATATCACACCAACTCCCACCAACAACCACACTGTCAGAATATATCATTTTATTCACT
>OMLM01007372.1:4262-16135 GCA_900302695.1 Helostoma temminkii | reverse complement strand
CACACACACACACACACACACACACACACACACACACACAAGCAAGCATGCACGCACGGATGCTCGAGCTGTCACATAAGCTCACATCCTCTTTGGTGCTCTGTTTTCTACTCTCTCTCTCTCTTTCTCTTTCTCCCTCTCTGTCTCTATGTCTCTCTCTCTCACTCACTCACACACACACACACACACACACACACACACAGGCACCTAAAGAAACACAATCACAGTCATGTAAATACCCTCATGAGGCTTTCGTACGTGCTCACACACACTGTGCCTCCCAATAGTCAGATGAGTTATAGGAGGTGTCACTTGTCGCCACTCGTTTCTTCCAGCCACAATATTTTTTAACCTCCCCATGAGCAAGAGCGTGAGTGTGGGCTGGAGTGGTAGTACAGGCTGGATGTGGAAAACCACTGCTCCACACAGATGACTAATAAGAATAATGTTTGGTTTGAAATGTGCGTGGAATCAGCTTTTTATTCGTGCAGGTTTGAAGCGTCCAGCATAGATGAGCATAAAGGGCATTATTATTTTAAACTGTAGCTTTCACTGCTGTTGAAAGGAACTCGGAGTGTAGCATCGGATGCTAAGTCGTAGTTACACACTGATGCTTAAGCTAATGCTGCTTATTCAGGAGTGTTCACACGTTAATTATTCATACCCCCATCGTTTACCTTGTAGCTGCATATGAATGTAATAAGAGAGAGAGTCACATCGTATCAGCAGGAGGAATTAGGTCTGATGTTCACTAACATGTAGTGAGAGACGAGCTATGCAGCAGCTTAGTGTTCAGCTACAGGCTGAATGGTTTTCAGCACATTTCCACTGTTAAATATACAGTGTGAGGATTGAATATAATTTATACGTAAACTAGATTAGATTACATTCAACTGGAACAAGGCAGCGAAATGCAGTTGGCAGGTATATTAGTACTATTGTAATTACACACCCCTCCTGATATTGAAATTCGGCATAATTTTTAGAAACACACACGTCTTTAATACAGTTTTTTTTATGTGTAAATCCAATGAATCATATTAACATGTTAATTGAATTTTTCTTTGTTGCGCAGCGGATACACCCATTGAGGAGTTTACTCCCACACCTGCCTTCCCCGCCCTGCAGTACCTGGAGTCGGTGGATGAGGGAGGAGTAGCATGGCAGGCGGGACTCAGAACGGGGGACTTCCTTATCGAAGTAAGAGCTGGTCTACTAATACCAACATTTGCTTTGCTCCTGCACAGACATGTAGGCTCCAGGCTACATGGTCAAGTGACTGAAACGTGCTAATTAACAGTGATACACACGTGTTTCTGCTTTTTGTTGTTGGATCATCACTTTTCTGTTGCAGTCCTAATAATGGTGCCAGTTCTGAGGTGTTCAAATGTGTGTGACCAAATAAGATGCTGAGTTCTGTTCTCATATTCAGGCCTTCTCTGCTCCTTGTTACGTGTCTGTTAGGAAACACACCAGAAACGACTGCATTTGAACAAGACCTTGTTTAGTTTGACACTGTCTCAGCGAGCAGTTGCTGTGAAATCATGGGTTTGCATGCAATTAGAGCCACAGCTGACTCCTGCCACTTCTGATTAGGATAGTGACTAATGGATGCAGGAGAAGATTTTGAAGTCTGCACAGTGCAGACGCCGTAATGGGATGAATGTGCAGAATCAGCTTTATGCAGGAAGCAGCATACTGGGTTAGAGTAAGGTTGAATGTGAATGTGTTTAATATAGCAATGACCAAATGCAAAGGTATTTAGTATTATGATATACTGTATGTGGTCTTCTGTAAGCAAGGTCTCAGTCAAAGCCAAACAGCTCAACCAACTGTGGAGGATGATGGGAAGTGGAGTTTTAAAGAAGAAACTGTGTTTAAGGAAGCAGTAAAGTCGTCATTTTTGTTATTTTACTTCATATCAGCACCAGCAACTGTCCATGTCTGACTTAATCAGTGGTATCTGTTTCCTCACCATATATGGGTATTGATTATTGTGAACTTCAGCTGCAGAGGCTATACTGCGGGGCATTCAGAGGGAATTCCAATATGGCAAAACTTGGACTAATTAGATTTTGGTGGCCAAAGGTTAAAGGTCACACTTATGTCATGTTCAGCCAGTTCTCGCAGACCATTCTTGTGAAGAACTCTTCACCAGACGTTCTTTAAATCTGGTAAACCTGTACATTTAGTGGGGTCATCGATGACCTTTGACCTTATGGTGATCCTCTGGAGTTTTCTGACAAAATTTGATGCCAAGATAACATACTAGCCTAGCAAGCTAATTAGCATGCTAAAAGAGTTGTTCTCATTTGCACCAAACTTGGGTCACATGACCTTCAAGACGTGACCGTTACATGTCACTAATATGAGCTAATTGGATGGATGTAAGATTGTTAGCTTTGCATGTTAGCATATGAGATCAGTACCTGGTTGACTGTATTTGCCTTCTAGCCATTAGTTTAATGCCATGCTAATGCTACTTAGCTTAGCTTGGTTAATCAGGACTGCCAAATAAACACTTGATTATTGGTTATCTGTAATAAGTGATGTCTTGAATTCATCTTTACACAGAGACAAGGTCTACAGAGAAAACCCAGTTCAGCCTTTTTCAGCCCTGGTTCAGAAGATTTGACACATTGTGCAGGATTCTGCTTCAACATCTGTGGACTGTCTGGGTTTATCTGTGAATGATGGTTTGTTGTGTCAGTTGTGCAGATGTTCTCTTCACACAGCCCCACAAAAGCTCAAATAATTTTTATAGATGTATGTAGCCTCCTATCAGTGGTGTTGTACACAGTCATGCATGTAAAGGATAAAGGATAACTGCAGTTATTTATTTCTAACTGTACTTGTCATAGTTACTGTGTAGCCTGCGCAAATTACTCTGTGTTGTGTAAGCAGTTGCAGTATTTGATCTCATGGGGTTATCTTCCAAATGCCTCCACAGTGAGGATTTGTGTTTATCAAAATGACTGGAAATCATCTTTAGTGCTGCTGTGTGTTTTGTTAATATGAGCCGGGCGTCTCACTGGAATCTTTCAGAAGTATTGGAGCAAATATCATGTGCTGAACACTTGCATATTACACGTTATACTGCATCACAGCTGCAGAGGAAAAAAACATCAGTGTCTATTTGGAGCTTCTGTTCGTATATGACTCAATAATGACCGTGTATCTGTAAGCAGCACTGCACTGGGGATTGGTTTATGTTGTGTTTTTGCTAAATGGAGCATCAAATGAGGAGAGCAGGCTGCATCCGTGTCTGCAGCTCTTCCTCGATATGATAACAGCTCGCTCCTTATCTCTCTTTTGTTTTATCTCAGATTTCCGTTGACCCTTTAATCTTTTTCCGTCTTGAGTCAACACTGCTGACGAATCACAGCAAGAACATGATTTCAAAATGCTTTGAAGGCCTAAAAAAGGTTTGACACATTCACAGCTTCGCGGCCTCGAGCCTCCAGTTAGCCATCGCGTTCTTTAATACAAGATATCACTGACTCCAATCGCTCAACGTCAATAAATAGAAACATTTTCAGATGTGTTTGCAGTCCTAGAAGCGCAGCTGAACTGGAAGCTCGCACCAGCATTGCTCTCTACATCAGAGCATCTTTAAAGGTGAATAGTTGAAACTGTGTAGAGTCTTTTCAAACGGGTCCCGACCTCTGCTACCCCCATATCATCCCGTCCTCACTCCTTAGCTCAATCCACTTATGATGCTCAGGTATGAAGCATGACAGAGGAATTGACACAACACGCATTTGCCAAATAGCACATTCTGTCTCAATCCAGGCTCATCTTGAAGCGGCGCCAATTACTTACAGCACATTGCACAGCTGTCTCACCTGTCACCAGGCTTATAATGGATCGCTCTGTTACAATTTTCATTTTAGGCTTTCCTGAGGTAGTGTGATGCATCGAAAGTGGCGATTTCTTGACATAATATCTTTATTTACTTAAAGAATATAAGAAATATAAAAGTGTGTGTATGTTAAAAACTTTACGGGAAAGGTGGAAATCCTAAGATAATTTTAAAATATCAATGTTATATGATGAATAATCAGGGATACCTCAGCATTAACACTGAAGGACAAGACAGTAAATCTAAGCCGATTGTCTCCAGTGTTTTAAAAGTAGACAGAGATGTTGAATCGTCAGTGTTAATGTGCAAGGTTCAATACCAAAAGGACACTCTGTATCTAACCCACAACTTGGCCACATTTCTGAACATATGTAGATGGCACATGCTTCCTGGTGGAGTGTGTGAGTAATTCAGTTAGTGTGAAGGAGATTTCATCGAATCTTACAGAGAAACGTTGAAACAGAAAATGTTAACAATTCTTATTGTGGAATAAAAACCTCACATCAAAGTATGGTGTAAATATGTAGGTAGATGATATTCTGCATTACCCCAGCTTCAGTCAGGCTGCTACTTCATTTCTTTCTCCAGTTGTGCACAGAGAAACTAGAACGATTCTGGATCTGAGCTGCTTTGCCAGACGCAGTTTTTATGCAGATTGCAAATGGTGGCAGCATCACTTTTCACAAATGGTTGTCACCTGCAAATTGCAGATACACTTGTGAGTCCCAGTGGGCTCTGGCCTTCTCATGCGTGCTTCGCAAGTGTTCGTTTAATTAATAAAATGCATCAAAATGAAGAAAAGGCAGTGATGCCAGGTTGCAAATCTCAGCTTGCATTTTGCAAATTTAGTGAAACTGAATGGAAATTAGGTGGATAATTCAGTCCATTTATAGTTACTGAATGAACAGGCAGCAATAAAAACAGCTGTGAGTGCTTTTAAATAAAAGTCAGCTTTATGTTACATGTATTGAAGCTTTGCGGCTGTAATAAATGGGCTAAAAATAACGTGGGCTATCTGTGTTGAAAGCTAAATGGACTCCACCGTGGCTGAGCCGAGATAGATTCAGTGGCTAAAGGGATGACAGGAATGTGAACTAAAAACTAACAGCATGTTGGTTGGTGCAGTTGTTGATTCTGTCTTGTAGTAGTCACAACAGAGTGCTGATGTGGTTGCCATGGAAGCCTGATGGCTCTAGTATGTAATCCCTTTAGTACTACCAGATGGCCTGCACCTGCAAAACAGATTTCCAATCAAGAAATGTCATAATTCCCTGACAGGTGAACCCCAATCTAACAGGGTCATGTGAATGAAGAGAATTTATACAGTGCTGTGAAAAAGTATTTGCCCCCCTTCCTTATATATATAAATATATTTGTAAAACTTAATTCATTCATTAATTTTTAATATTACACAAATATAGTCTGAGAAAATACAAATGCAGTTTTTCAAATTCATTTATTAATGGAAAAAAGTGGTCCAAACCTGCCATGCTCTCTGTAAAAACGTATTTGCCCCCTAAACCTAATAATAACTGGCTGTGCCACTCTCGATGGCAACAACTGCAATCACACTCTTTTACATCACTGTGGAGGAATTTGGGCCCACTCTTGGAGAATAGTTTTAATTTAGCCGCATTAGAGGGTTTTTGAGCATGAACGGCCTGTTGAAGGTCACGTCACAGCATCTCGATTGGATTTAAGTTCAGACTTTGACTAGGCCAGTCCCAAATCTTAATCTGTTTTGTTTTTTTGTTTTTTTGATCCATTCAGACGACTTGCTGGTGTGTTTCGGATCATCGTCCTGCTGCACAACCCAAGTGCTCTTGAGCTTAAGGTCATGAACTTAATTCATGGTTCTATCAATTATGGCAAGTCGTCCAGGTCCCGAAGCTGCAAATCAGCCTCAGACCATCACACTACCACCACCATGATGTTCTATTTATGAAATACTGTGTTAGTTTTACACCAGATGTAGCAGGACGCACTTTCTAAAATGTTCAGCATTTCTCTCAGTCCACAAAATATTCACCCATTATCCCCAAGACCCAAGTCTTAGAGATAATCAAGATGTTTTTCGACAAATGTGAGACGAGCCTTTGTCTTCTTTTTGGTCAGCAGTGTCTTTCACCTTGTAACTCTCCCATGATGCCATTGTAGCTCAGTCTCTTTCTTATTGTTGAATTATGAACACTGACATTAACTGAGGCAGTGAGGCCTGCAGTTTTTTAGATGTTGTTCTGGGTTCAGTTACAGCCTGGATAAGTTATTGTTGTGCTCTTTGGGTAACTTTGACTTGTGACTTTGGTAGGTCAGCCACTCCTGGGAAGGTTCACCACTGTTGCAGGAGTGGCTGACCTACCAAAATCAAAATATTATTTTAATACATGTTAATTACTTTGTTTTTCTTCAGATAGCAGCATGATGTGTTGCTTTTTGAAATCTTAAGTGTGCTTCACTATGTGAGACAGCTTTTATTAAAGTGATTTTTATTTTAAGTTTTGTTATTCAACAGGTCTTGCCACACTCAGGTCAGGCCTGAGTGTGGCAAGTGAAACTGAACTCAGCTTTCCAAAAAATGTGGTTAATCCAAGTTCATTCATGTTTTAGCAATCAATTAAAAACTGCATCTTTTTATCATGTAACATTAAAATTAGTTTGATGATCTGAATCATTTAAGTATGACAAATTGCAATAAACAGGAAGGGGGCGAACACTTTTTTACTGCACTGCACAATCGTGTTTCATTAGGATTTGACAGTCCTCACTCTGAGCACCTTTTGAAGCCTCATTTCTTGTCTTCTCCAAAATTGATTTGTTAAATGTGCTTCATATACAGTAGATGGTAGAAGCTGATTTATTTTCAGATCCTGGAACAAAGGCTTATGAGACATACGGGAATGGAAGGAAGCCAATCAGCCAGATCACTGAACATTTAGTTTCAGTATTGCTGGGCTGTTATGCACAACAGTGCCTGCTGATGTCTTTTTTGTGAGTGTTTTCCACTCCTGGACAGGTGTACTGTATGTGTGTGTACTATAACATCTGTTTTGTGTTCGCCAGACTGCACATATGCTCCGTTTCCTTTCTACTGTACATTAGCAGAACATATCCATTTGCATGCATGATTTAGAGCTTGGCTAAGCATCAATCTTTCATTGCCTCTTTCCGCTTGGCATGAGGATGCACATATCACTTTTTTTTCCGTACACAAGCACTCAAATCATTTGCCTAAATGTGTTTAAGTGGGTGCTTGTCGTCGTCCTCATCAATAACCGTTATGCTGCAGTCGGCTTTTCGTATCAATGCGGCGCATTGACTTTAAGCAAGATGAGTCAGCGAGGGAAGCCTGATGATGCTGAGTGTCACTTGTTATTGAGACAGAGATGGTCCCAGTTGCTTTTTCTCCTGGTCAGTAAAGTTCTGGCGCCGGAGAGCACTGCTCCATGGCCACAGTAGGTGGGTTTGTTGTGTCCTTGGGGGTCGTCTCATCATTGCCGATTAACTGCAGCCTGAGTTCGTCATACAACATGGTGGCTCATTTTCTCTGTGTTTTAACACGATGCCCAGTTTTTAATTGTCTATGACATTATTGATAGTTTAAGCATTTGCAAATGAGTCTATGTCCCTGGCATGAATTCGTCTTCCTCCTTTTTTTGTTTTTTAACTCCACTCGTCTGTCTCTCTGCACACTGAGCTTTAGTTTAAACTGACAAAGTTTACTTACGGCCTTCAGAGCAGCATCTGTTTATTTTTGTCAGCTTTAAATGAGATTTAAATTCTAAATGTGGCAACCGACTTGTGCAGGCAGCTTGAATTGATTAAATGCGAAAACACAAAGAGTGATGAAAAACGAAGGCGTAAAGGCGCCTTTCTTCGAGTCTTCTAAATAAATACCAAACAGTATTTATCTGCCACCTTCCCATTTCTGCAAGTAATGATGACAAGGCCAGTCTGGTTGTTAATGAGCAAGAGAACAGGTTAGAAAGAAAAACGCTGTTCTCTTTATTAGCAGTCGGATCACCTCCAACATGGGGTGTCCCAGGGATCCTCCATCACCGGGAGTCTTCTTGCTTTTCTCTCCCTGCCCTCAGTAATTTCAGAAATTACCTCTTGAGAAGCTTAGATCCATTACACAGCTTGAAATAATATTTCTTCTGCTTCATTTTCTTTGTGTGTAGAAGAGGACTTTTACTGAAATAATAAATGAGTGGATTTCGCTACAGGCTGCTGTGGAGAACGACTAAACTCAAACTGGTTCTTTGAGGATGATTCAAATACATATGCACTGTTATTCACTTTTCATATTTACGTATATACAGATCCTTTGATTATGAGCAAAAAGGAACTGAGATTTCTGAATTGGACTAAACTCCAGCTTATCATTTCATCTACTCTATGTTTTATTTGGATTATTTACTTGCTGAGCTGTGTTGATCAGAAAATAACACACATACAATATGTTTCAAGAAGAGAGCAGTGGTCAGACTGCTGCTGTTCTCGTGCCATGTGACACAGTTATGTTGTACCAAAGAGTGAGTGTGTGTGTTTGTGCAATGGAGGTAGATGTAGTGAAGCACTTACTGTTATATAACACACAACTTTAGCCAAAAGAGGGATATGTGACCAGTGTAACATGCAAATGCATCCGCTTCCCAGTGCCTCAGGTGTGTGTGTGTGTGTGTGGTGTGTGTGTGTGTTCACCTTCTGTCAGGTCTCTGCCTCGCTGCATCTCTCCGAGGACTGCAACGCAGCACACAACTGTCAGTTGTGCAGTGAACTAGCAAAGGCAGGCTTCACCATTTCCTTCTCCGAGAGCTCTTAGAGAAGCAGGAGGGCTCTGTCATCACCACAAAGCAGCAGCTCAATGTGTCCATCTCTAAAGCAAAATAATATCCAAAGTCTTGTGTCTCTATCACTGTGTTCTGGAATAAAATGTTTTAATAAGAATAAAATCATTAACATATGATACAAAAAGAAGATACAAATCTAAGCCACAATTCTGACTGCATTTCCCTTTTTTTTATACTGTTTTTGTGATTTTGCTTTTAAAGTATCTTACAGGAAAAACTGTCAAAACAAAAAATTAACCAGGAAGAAAACAGAGAACAGCAGAATATATGCACATTAACAGTGGCTTTGCGTTTGAAATTGGAATAATCATTTATCAATATAGTTGTTAATGTGTGTTCTTTTGGTCGACCGATTGTTTCAGCTCTGACATTGCTCATGTACCTTTGCTGTGTTCAAAAGCTGTTTCCCAGAATGAATTTACCACGAACAGCAGCTTCCTTCACTCACTGAGTCGTCTTAAAATGCTGTTATATATAGAAGCTGCCGCTTTCAGACCAGGGACTGTCACATGTCTGGTTTCCACTCAGGGTTTGTTTCTGTCTGACCTCATTTGTGTTACTTATAATTCACCACAGACACACAACACACACAATGTTCACATCTCAACATCGGCTTGGTTTAGCGTCGGAGCAGTGTGGCTGACCAGAGGGTCAGAAGGACAACTGTGGCAGGTCGTTAGCTTATTAAAATTTACTGATTTACTGCAACAAATAAAATGTATCCTGTGATGAGAGCAGACAAACTTCAACCATATAAACTTGTTCTGTGTGCACATGGTTTGTCTCCTCATAGTTTTATCCTCTGTAGGTGCCACTGTTCATGTAGTAATAGCAGTAGAAGGTGTCTTTCTCTCTCTGCTCCCTAAAACTAATCATGAATGGATACGACTAACAAGCCTGATACTGGAGCCTCTGCTCACTGTACATTTTAAAGTTAATGATTCTTTATTTTTTACATTCTCAAAGGTAATAAATCATTTACATTCCAGTAGTCACATGTCACAGTTGTTCTGAAACGGATTCTATCAACTCGTTTAATCTGAGCACCTGAATAAGTGAGTTAATGAATTATTTAGTGAGTTGATTCTGAAGCTGATGTAATGGTAACTTTTCACCTCTGCTTCCACCTGACAGAAGTACAGGAACATCTTACACATTGTGAACTTTTATTCGGTCTATTGTGATGAATATATTAAGGTATAACTCTGTCCTTTCTTTATTATGCTTATATACTTTGGTTACTTATTACTCACATCATCGTTTTCATTTAGCCTTGATGTTCTTCCTGCTCACCTGTCACTCTGTGAAGTCAATTTGCCGTTTAGGAATAAATAAAATCGTATTTTAATCTCTTCAAGGTCCAATTTGCAGTAAACATCACAGAACAAACTGTAAAAATATATTTTAGAACGATACAATTTCTTCACTGTACGATGATCAAATTGACCTCAGTGGGTTTTACAGTCTGTACAACAACAACACACATCACATGGACACATGTTCCTTTATTACAATGAACATGGTCACTGTCCTGCTGCTGTAAATACTCAAACATGTATTATTCTACCTCCGCAAATACACTGTTCCTGTTTAATTACTAAAAGCTACAGTGTCCGGCTGATTTGGACTTCTGATCTAATTTGCAGACACTGTGTACACACATGCTGACAGGACATTTGTACACACAGAAGAGCCAGAACTAATTGCTGTTACAAATCATAATTAGGTTTGAGATTAATAGATGGAGTTTGTAGAAAATTTTACAAACAATAAGAGAAGAACAATAAATATGTACTGTAGACATCAGTCATACAGATGTTTGGGCCTGAAGGTCACATGAAACATGTTCAGAGCTCCTCGCGTTCTTCCTTTCTCACATCTCTGCTGTGCGGAAAAAAGCAGCATTTATTTTTTTCACACCAAGGTCGATTTGATCCACAGTGCAGCCTGTTGGAGCGTCACTCAACTCGGAGGACAGTCTGATCGTGCTGCACTTTATAATAAACAGCATAAAAACCACAAAGACAATGTATAGCTAGTGAGGAGCTTCGTTCTGACAAACTGACTTAAACACATTTTCTAATCAAAGTAGTGTTTAAACTATATTTGACCTCAGACACTGTCTGATCAATCAGTCAGAGCTCCAGACCATCGACTGAAATCCATGTTTGTAGCATGACTTTTTAGAGCCTGTACTCTCATTTTCACGTCACATTTGTGGTGCGCTAAAATCGCATTTTTGCTATTTCACATTGGTTATTCCTGTTGCTCCTGGAGTGTAACGGCCTTAAAAGTGTGAATCAGTGAGACATCACACAACAGGACAGAAAGATCTGTGAGTTCATCTGCCGCTACCGAGTAAAGTCTCCACTAAGGTTTAGCAGTTTCCAGGAAGGCTCTTCACACTCCCGTCTCAATCACCAACACAACATAGCCACATTAGAAGGGTACTTCCTGTCATCCTAACACCTTGTTGGCCTGCAGCTTTTACATTTTCGGTTATAAAGTAAAGAAAACCCACAAGAGACAGTATCTAGGTAAATATAATACTGCCGGAGTGACAAAGTCTTAAAATCACATAGAGAAAAGCTAATAAAGCGTCTGGAGCTTCCCTTTGGCTCTGAGCGGCTCAGACATGGACTGTGTGTGAAGTTAATGCTGCGCACGCATGTTTGTGTGTTTACTGTAGGTTTCCACTGTGTCTCAGTGTCTTTGTTTCTGAGATGTGAAGTAGTGTAGTTCTCCACATGGTTCAGTCTGAAAACAAGTCAGGAGAGAGCTGCCTCTGCAGAGACCCGAGCGTTGTGGAAGCGTTTGAGCTGCCTGATTTGATTCTGCTCCATTTCGCTTTAATATTTCTCATCTGCTTATTCTCATGTGTCTGTAAACAAAACACTTATTGATGAGATAATCACATACTAATGTTGGCATTTGTGTGATTGTGTCACACAGTGTTCAACTGGGCTTTAAGTAGATCATCGTCTCACTATGGCTTTAGTTTAGTTAGTAGTTCTGTTATGTTTTGATTAAATTCCTGAGGAATATTGTGAGTACTCAGTAGTACTACTACTACTACTACTACTACTACTACTACTACTACTACTACTACTACTACTACTACCCACCATTTATTTCTAAAACTAAATTAAGATTTAGTTTCT
>OMLM01007371.1:83813-126866 GCA_900302695.1 Helostoma temminkii | reverse complement strand
TTTTTTTTTTTTTTTTTTTTTTTTTTTTTTGTAAATCTGCCACTGTGAAATGGATAATTGCTTTTTCTCCCTACAGAGCAAACTGGTGATGGAGGGTTTCCGCAGTTTAAAGGAGGGTGAGCAGGTGGAGTTCACCTATAAGAAGTCCTCCAAGGGCCTGGAGTCCCTGCGGGTGACTGGACCGGGTGGGGGACCATGCGCAGGCAGCGAGAGGAGACCCAAAGGGAAGGCCCCACTCCAGAAACGCAAACCAAAGGGAGACCGGTGAGCATGATCAAATAGGAATAATAGAAATTAGAGAGTGAATGATTTTTGCTCTGTTTCTGCAGCAAAGTAATAACTATACCTAATAACTCATCTAGAAAAAAACGTATATGGTTGGTAGCTGCAGGGCTTTGCTGTAGTAGAAGGAGACATATGTTATATGTACATCTCACTGCAGTGAGCTATTTCTGAGTGGGCTGAGATTATAGATTAAATCTATTCAAGTACATGCCTGTTGCTATGGTTATTGTGCACCATAATAAGGAATTGAATAGAGCACTTTGTCTGCTATAGCCAGTATTTTAAATCAATTTGCCATCTTTTACATTAGAGTTGACGTTAGCACAGGAATGGATTTGGCTCCTGTGCATCTCAATGCGGCAGTAGCTCAATCAATTGTTTTGTCCTCAGTAAAATCCCAAATAGTGCTTTGCTAAAATCTGTCAGCCAGCCATATGGAGCTCCTTGAAAATGCCTGGTGGTTTAAGCAGAGTAGGCTGTGTTCCCTGTCCTCCTGCTGTCAGAGAATGCCTTCATTTGATGTATAGCAAACCCTGCTAGGCACAGCCAAGTATACACTTGTGTCTGTTGTAGGACGTCATCACATGACTAGGCTACATTTTCATCCTAGAGTCAAGTCCTTCCACTCTTTCTGTTGCTTGTTGCTTCGGTGGAATAACCCTGTACCATCCAACCAACCTTTTTAAGGTGTGAAAAGAGCAGCTTTTGTTAGAAAGGAGGAAAGGTGATCTGGGTGAGAAGGCTCAGATTGTTTTACACAGCTGAATAATTCATTTTATTTGGAATAACTGATTCAGTGTTAGGTCAAGTGTCTCTACCTTCTACTGAGGCGGTATCAAGGCGGTATTAGATTCAGAGATGGCAGGTAGCTCTCTGTGATGTCATCAGTGTCTTTGTGAGCGCGCTCAGTACGAGTGGCTCTTGTGGCAGTTACGCTGCTCTGACCCCTGCTGGTCACTATGTTATGCAAGCAGCTATTGTGTAGTCCATTTTCTGTACAAGTACTTCTGAGATCACAGCTGTCTCAGGGAGGTCCATGTTAGAATAATGTTGAACAATTAATCTCTTGTGGAGATAAGACATTAATTATGAACGCAGTGCATTTTGTACGACACAAATGAGCAGATGAGCAAGGTTTTTCTTTTTCCCTGGTTGGCAAAGAACGTTAACCAAATGCTGCTGAATTTTCTGGATTGTTTAAGTGCTAATCACGCCAAAAAAACCCAATAATAATTTCCATCAAAATTACACATGCAGCGCAAATTTCTCTCTTAATATATATGATGCTTTACCAAAATGCTTTTACCCATTTTATCTACATATACATATCTATGTATGTTTCTTTATTGCGCATTTGTTTGGTAATAAGGATTTATTGCGTTGTTTTTGTAAATTATGAACTTTATACAGTTTCTAAATAAAAGAGTTGGCCGCTGCATAATCTGAGGTGTATACATAATCTACATTTTTAATGTAATCTTAATTTATTTTAATGCATTCCCAAATTGTATTGCTACCTGTGCTTTTGAAATATAATTAATATACAGTATAAATACAATGTTATAATCTTATATAAAATAAAACATATAACACATTTTATCACATGAACTTCATTCTGTGAAACTGGCTTGTGAGGACATTTATTAATAGCATATTAATCAGTACACTGCAACAGTCCTTATCACGGCAACAGTTTATCAGTAACATGCAATTATAGAAAAGCACAATTAAAACACACATGCAAATATATTATTCATTCATTTGTATAATCAAAAAAATCCATAGTATTACTATACATTTTAAAATGTGTATATTGAAATATTATTTCACTATGATGCGCTCGTGCTGCTCTCAGCGTCTCTGGAAAGATGACGGTTTGTTTTTCCAAACCTGTACCAGAAGCTGCATGAAACACGAAACAACTGACAGCATATTGACAGGCTGAAATCTTTGTCATCTTTGTCCTCACAGTTTACATCTTTTAATGTTGAGCTTCTTGTCAAATTTAATAATGGTGTGCTTTGGCATGCCACCCAGGTCTACTGGTTTGATCCAGAGTAATAGCCTGTGTCATACTCCCATCTAGTGGTAATTTCAAGTTAGAGCATTTATTCCAGCTCTGCTGTACTAATGCTTTATGAGAACATGCTGTCTTTTTGGGTCTATTTTAGTAGAATCATGTATTTATTTTGGTAAAATGTTCTTTCCTGAGATTTAAAACTATAAAGGATTTCATTTATGGAACAAAATAAATATAATGAAGACTGGTTTAGTCATCATCCCATGTATTTTCCCCTTTCCCTTCTTGTCTCCTTTATACACTGCAGCTGTTATAACTGTGGAGGTCTGGATCACCATGCCAAGGAGTGTGGCCTGCCCCCCCAGCCAAAGAAATGCCACTACTGCCAGAGCATCACGCACATGGTTGCTCAGTGTCCCCACAAGGCACTGGTGCCCGCCACAGGCTCTCAGGACCAACATGCGTCTACCTTGGCCTCCAGCCCTGGGACCGGGTTGTATCTCTGTCCCCCAGAGGAGGAGGGCGATCGCTCCGGCTCATCTCCTCTGGAGGGCTCCTCCTCCTCCCCTGAGGAACCCCAAACACACCGTGGGCCCCGAACCCACAGGTGGAAGAAATCCTGAAAACAGCCCATAGAGGTGAACCTTTCACCGCTAACCCTGACCCTCATGTCTCCCTTCAATCAAGGATACCTGAAGCCCCCCTCATCTACCTCACACCTGTGAAAAAATGGGAGGTCTTAATTTCTTTACTTTTTTTTCTAACCAGCGTAGCTATGGCAACGATCAATGGGGTACAGATGTGTGTGAATGTGTGTGACTGACTTGCAGTCATCTGGTGCAGCTATGGCAACCACCGCTGGAATGGTGACTGCAGGCAATGACTGTTTTTCTTGCTTCAATCAGTGCAGCTCAAGGGTAAAACAACATGGTTTGATTTTTTTTTCTCCTTTTTTCCCAGTTGGACCTACATGCTGGCTATTTTGAATATTTTTCCTTACAGATGTTGACAATTTAAAGCCACAGATTAATATCATGTAGGCCTGATCATTCTTAAAACATCATGATGCATCCTTTTAGCACGCACAGTAGCTTATTTTAAGAAGGATTAGTAGAAAACTTTTAAAAACCTCTATGCGATAATCCATACCCGTAGGATAGTTTGACTTCTTCTTGGCTCTTTAGGGAAACCTTATGGATTTAAGAGGGAATCTTTTAAGAAGACAATGAGCTGCTTAAACACATGACCTATAATCTTGAAACACTCACTACATACCTCTCACTCTTACATGAATAGACTGGACCAACTGATTGTCAAAGAATAAGCCTGTGTGGCTGTGCATGCACATGCATGACTGAGAGTGTGCGTATGTGTGCGTGTGTGAAAGAAAGTAAAACTGTCAGACTAGAGCGCCTCTTCTCCTGGTGCGATTCAACACTATTAACATTTCAGTTTCCTGTTATGATACAAATACATGCCTTAGAGAAAACACCATACAGTTCAGCTATATCATAGTTTAGAGTCAAGGTAATGAAGTGATCAGTAGACCTGCGTTTTGGTTCTTGAGTAATAACGTTACAGTTTAGAAATCATAGTAGAAGTCATTAATATATATGTAAAGTCACAAGATATAATTAAAATTCTATTAACTTTAAGTAATGCATATATAAGGTAATCGCTCTGACATAGGTGAATAGCCCTGTATATTGCATGGGATACTTTGATGTGTGAAAACTTAAAGCTCTCCCTGTATTTAACTTTTTTTTTTTTCATTCACAACAAATCGAACTTGACATTTTTGGCGATCTTACTCCTCATCATCAGGAACGTCTGACACAGCACAAAAACTCACCATTTTATCAAAGGTGTAGTTTCAGATCATTAGACTATCATCATAGCTGCTCTACTTAATACCTCACCAGTTGTTCCTCTTTTGGAAACGAATGTCTCAAAAAACGTCAAGCTGTTTGCTCTCACAGCTGTGTTAGAGTAAGATCAAACCACCTGTTCCTCTTCATCTGTGCCTACCGTTTGTTAGGTAGCACCAGCCAGGTGATGCTCATTCCTCTTCGGGACGAGATGCCTTCACTGCTGCTGCTGCTTCAGACTCGCTGAAGAGTCAGAACAGGGAGAGGGAGCAGGTGATAGAGAGCGAGAGAGGGAGAGAGTGCTGCTTTTAGTACAACTTGAATCCTAAGCATGGCTTTAGTGGCACTTACTTGTGACCTAACAACTCTTCTCTGACCATATTGAATGTGAAAAGAGCTTATCTGAAGTCGACTCGTCACAAAGTTCACGCTGGGTCGCTTCAGAGTTGCATCTTAATGTTGTGACAAATCAAATAACTTTGTATGATGATATCTAACCAGCTTGTGTGTTTTTAAGAGCTCTAAGGAGACAACCAACTTTATTTGGTATATTTCCATACCAAAGAGTTTGGCTTTATTTTTTGAAGGCATCTAAAATTAAGATTTACTGAAGTGCTTACTATCTGCGTTCTTTCAGAATAAGAGGGATGTATTGCTGAAAGTGCAACGCTGCAGTTTTTTTTTTTTTAAATACACAGCTTTTTGAATGTGTGTGTGCATTAAAAATCAAATCTCAACAATGCAGCATGACAGCAAAACAAGTGAATGACCAAACCACAGAAGGAGCACAGCCCATGCTCAAAATCTCTATGGAAACAACATCTTTTTTATGATGTATTTTTACATTTTTACACACAATTCCTCTCAGGATGATGAACTGTTCTCAGGGAATTAACCAAAAAAGTGTATTTTATTCTTTTGGGAATCATCCACTGACTGACTCAACAAACTCTGTTAAGCAATGGTAAAGATGTAACCGATTCATGTACTGATATTAGCAACTACCTCTTGAGTTATACATAGTTGTGCATTTCTTTTTGTTTTGTATATTTTTGATGAGCTTGTATGATTAACTGTAGGTCTCTATTGTACTGAGGTGTTGTGTGAGAAGTTCCCTACTGTTGCCACAGACTCCCTGGTCTTCCTTCCTTGATGAGTTTCTTACTACAAAACTTTTTTTAAAATTTTGTTTACAGCAAAAGCCTACCTCATATTCAATGTTCCTCCTTATCTCCTCCCAGCCCCCTCTACCTCCTCCATGCAGTTGTTTGTTTAATTAAATTGCCACTTGACGCACTAGAGTCGCAGGGCATTTTCAACGAATTAGCTCTGGAATGGCTCATGACTTGTGACTCCAAATATATCTTACAATCAAAGCTCTTTTTGAAGGTTTTACCAGAGCTTTCAGAATGGGCGTGTTTATCTCTCACATCCAGGGTGAAGTTTTTCTGCCACCTCTGTGTTACTGTCAGTAAACACTCATCACTTAGCTGCAGACAGCCAGTGAGTTTACCTCAGTTTGTTGGGATAGCTGTATACGTGTTAAAGATGAAATATTTTACATTTCCACATGAACACGTTTTAAATAGACATTTGACTGTTTTCATTTATAAGTATTTTATCATAACCATTTTTGTAACCACTTGATATGATGGGCTTATGCTGGAGAAGAATAGGATTGTATTTCGCACAAGTAGTGCCTATCTTAATATTTTATTTGTCTGACTCTGTTACCAAATAGATATTTTCTTTTTTGGGGGGGCTCCACGGTAATGGTCTTTGTTAGCCATTTTTACAGCCTCAGATAATCCGAAGTCGTGTGGTTTGGAGATGATGCCCCTCTACATGTGTAGTTTAGAGCGGCATTGTTAACAGTTAACATGAATAGATTTTGTACTAATGGTGACATTGCATAGACGTCATTCTAAAAATGATTATCAAGATAAATATTATCCGTACTTTTTAAAAAACTAACTCATGAAATTGAGGATTGATTTTGCATACGACTGCAGTATTACAGTTCACATTCATCTAAAAGAATCACACATGCTACTTATAGAGTTATGCCAGTTATGAACAAAATACATGACCACAGTAAAAATATAGTGATATTGTTGTTAGTAGCTTTATATTTTCTTCCAATCAATGTAACTACTGATTGATCTCTTGTTTATTGTCCTGTTCAGTATTCGACACAGCCAAGAAATCATCTCAAATATCCACACGTTAGTAATATTTAAAAGGTTTATGAAGGCTGCATGTAGGTCATGTAGTCATGTTGTAATATTTTCACACTTTTCTTATTTTTAATCATGCAACCGTGAGACAAGACAAGCATCCATGTACTCATCAAAAATATTTCATAAGGCAGTGTGTAGTGTTCAAAGGCATTGTAGAGAAGACTGTATGGCTCAGATCACACGGTGTTAACAAAGACTGTAATATTTATTTTATTTTTTTTATTTGAATCTTTAATAAAATAATCGGCATAGAGCAGAGGGAGTTGAAAGGATAATTCAAACTTTGGAAGCATATTTTTTAATTCTCTGTGGAAACACATACAAGTAGCCTATATATAAATTCACCATGTTTTAAAGCAATAGTTCAACATTTTGGCAAATACTATTATTTGTTTTCTGGTTAGCAGAGCTTAATAAAAAAACATTCAGATTTTTTTATTAGTCAGCTGTACAGATGTAGATAGGACATGATATTAGGCCCCAGGTTTAACATACAGTGTCACAGAGGAAGCCGTTGGTTTATTTAAAAAGGCTGAAAGGGGTTGGTATTGTTGAAATAATTGTTCGAATGTACTTTTCAGATTTTTCAAACATTGTTTATTATTTTTTTTACTTAGTTTTTTCAAGAAGCCAGTGGTTGTCCATGTGAATCAAATGTTTGTTCGCTAATACATGAGAAGCACAAACTAGAGTTGACCAGAGCCAGAATAGCTGAGATATGCTAACCGGCTGCTGGCATACTGTAGCAGCATGTTATTAGCACATTTTCCAAAATGTCAAACTCTTGCTTTAAGGTTTGGGGCACTACGTGTTTGGCATTATTAAGTTGAATTTTGAAAGGTATTTATGAATCCTTTCTCAAGTTCTAAAGAAGCATTTACACATATTAAATAGTGTGTTACCACATACTTAAATCACAAAACAAACAGTATTATTAACACAAAGATTGAATTATCCTTATTCACAAATCAAAAACCTGCAATGCCATAATACCAGACAGGGAACCTGAGCAGATATTTTCACTGCGTCTTCATGTGGTTATTTAGAGGATGACTGCAGACGGACTGACACATACCTCAACTTCTGCCTTTGTCGGCTGCTCTGTGATTTGCCTTGACTAAAGAGACCGTGTATTGTAAGGGATAGTCATTAATGGAGTTTTTTTTTTTTTTTTTACTGAATTATATTATGTCAGATTCATATTATGTTTATATACACGAAATCATACTAGAACAGTGGACCTCTAAAGGACCTAGAAATCCAAACCAAGGCAGTTAAAAGTGCAGATACCTCGTTGTATTGACTAATAACCTCACATTGTCATGTTTGCTTTTGTTTCCACTCTATTGTGGCCAGAGGGAGTCTTCTGTGCTCTCCATGTCTGCAGTACATTGACGAGCCAAGCACTGATTGCTGTTGAATGGACTAAATGTTCCTCTATGTGCATATCACTCATTATTTTAACTCCAATGTACGTGTACTGCCTTTTTTTATTTCTGTGAATCTTGGATTGGATTTTTAATTATGTCTTAAATGTTTTACTTGATTGGAAAATAAACATATTATATTGGCATTAAAGTATGTATAATTTCCTACTAGACACTGAAGTCGTGTAATGTTTGTGTGGATGTTCTTTTCTCGTAATTCAGATTTCTAAATTCACTCGCTCATTCAAACACACTTCTTTCATACAAAAGCTATATTTACTTCAATTTACTTCAATCAAACACCCTGAAAGTTTAATCAAATGTCTGCTCATAAACAACAAACCTCAACTCTGATCTAATCATAATAAAACTGGTACTGATCTAAAACAAAATACTAGATCAGAACCCAACCTAATACTGGCAAGACAGCATTACCATTGAGAGCATTTACACAAGTCAGTGTCACTCCTTGAGGTGTGTGCTTGTTTTTATATTAGTATTCCCATCAGCTTGGAATCCCTGGAAGGAGTAATTGGATAAATTTACTGCATGAAAAATTATTGCATAATAGTAAATTAAGTATTAGTAGTACAAAAAAACATCTGGTGCTGACATATTTGAGTGGTTCACAGACATTTGGTACATTTAATCGGTGGTGAAGAGGTGGTGGGGTGGAGAGTGGCACCAGTCTCTGCTGTCACTGGCCAAGAGGCAGATTATGCCCGGGACAGGTCCCAAGTCTATTACAAGCCTGTTTTATGTCATTATGAACACCTCTTTGTATTTGTTCAGATGAAGATACTATTTGTGACCATTGTTGTCTGTACTTCTGAGAGTGCATCAGTCCTGAAAACAAGTCATTTCAATGTGTCACTTTGAGCTGTTTATTAATTATTATATACAGCTCTAAAAAAGCACATGCATGAATGCGCATTTTACATCCACTGAGCAGAACTTCTGTAGTGTTTGTTATCTACCTCCAACTCATTCATTTCTTATCCACTCTGCGTTTGTGACTTTAGATAAAGTTGCTATTTCGGAGTTCTTTATTTATCTGACAAGAGAAATAGTAAGATGCATCAATCACAACATCTGAAGTAAGTGATGACAGAGTTCTGAGTGAATAGTCAATTCTGTCACTTCACTTTTCTCTCCACTAGGGGGTAACATAGTGCCATTGGTTTACTGTTCCCCCTCAGGCCTGTGAAGGACACAGCAAAGCAGATTAATCACCTAAACACATCTGACTCACGAAAGACACTGGTGTTTCTTCACAGCTCTCTCTCTCTCTCTCTCCTGCTGCTCCTCTTTAATGGCCCAGCACCTTGCTTTTTATACCCAGCTATATGTTGTTCTACGTACATCTGGGCTTCTCTTTGTTTACGGTTTGCCTTTGTTACCCATCATCGTTTTCCTATACAACTTCCCATTTTTCATATACCATCTCAGGAGATGGCTTAGTCAAGGTCAGCTATTTTTACGACCTGTGATATTGGAGGTGTCACACAGAAGCACAGATAAGAAGAACACAGGGGAGACAGGGGAGAAAGAATAGAGAGAACTAAGGGAGAATAGTGCCAGGCATGTCTTCTACACAGTACAGTGTGTGTTTTCACAGGCTGTACATAGGGCAAAAAGAGGAGAGGAGTACATGTCTTCTCTGTTTTTCTCTCTGTATCTCCCTATTTCTCATTCTTAAACTGCATGTTGACCTTTGTAGTACCGCCTCCAGGCTGTATGCTTTAACCTTTCCTGTGAGATAGAGGGGGTTCCTGCACTGGGAATACAAGATATATCACAATTGCAGCCTGTTAACGCGACAGACAAAAATACACACTGGCATGAAGCAAAACCTTTTTCCTTTTTCACATAACCCTCGTCATCCCCAAAACACACACAGATGGCAATGCCTCTAAAAGATGTTCGCAGCATCAGTGCATTTGGGCTATTATATATACAAGTGCACCCTGAATTATTCATCCTTCATTAAAATTAACTATGAGTAATGATGGCCAGGAGTGTGTTTTGGGGTATTCTTTTTTTATTTTGAGTAAAACACAGAGGTCATTAGGAGTCATTTCTGGTCAATTTTGTATGATCAACCATGCTTCAGAGAAAGACAGAAAAGAAACCCCATTTACTTTCTATGCATGGGGAATTCACATTGAAAGAGATCAAAGGGGACAGAGAAAGAGATGAGAGAATCGACATCTTCTCGTCTCCATTTGGCTTCCTATGAGAGGAGGAAAATTACTTTAAAGCTGCTGCCGTGATGAAAAAAAAAAGGCGTTATGCCTGATGTATTCCTCCAGAGGTGGAATCAACAGTATGAATGACTCAAAGGCAGAGAGAGGGGGGAGAATGAGAACATTTGTTTGAGAGAACCTAATGGGAGATTCTGGTGAAGTATGTGAGTGCTATTTGACAGCAGTGAACAAAACAGCGATTCCCCTGTCAGGAGATATAACTGGTTCAACACTCAACACTGTTATTTCCAGTGTGTGCATAAAAACACAGCAGATGTCATCAGACTGTGAGCTCATTTGCAGTATCAATCTGGGGATTATCAGCCTGAGCACCATCAACGTGTCCATCTCAAAATGTTATTTTGTGTCATATCCGCCTTGTTTTTCTCAGGACAAGTGTAGAACAGGTCATGAAAATGAAATAGCCTCCAAACATCCCATTAGTTTTTCTCACCCCTACTCGAACAGACAACTAGCACTGTCATTTTTCTGACAGAGCTGTCATAGCATCGAGCCCACCATCCTAGTTACACATAAAGCAAATAGAAATGAAAACATTGTCAGTGAAAAGACTCATGGGGTAACGGAGATGCCAGGAGCAGGGTGAATCACTTAGCAAGCTGTGCTTCTCCATTCTGCAGCTGCCACCCACCACAACACATCTGCCACTGGGAAAAAACACTCAGACAGAAAACTGCATCCAAACGAATTGCTACATGACACAAAAGATCACTTCTTCAAATTGAAATTCATTTGCAGTAGAAACAGGGTTTGTCCCCCTGGGCACGCACGTGTAACTGTAGAAATCCACACACAGGTGGCAAACAATGGAGACTCTACATGCAAACACATAAGTGCTCAGACAGATAATACACTTAGTTCCAGTAAGACCATTAGATTTCTTTGGATGGGGCCAATGGTTCTTCCAATACGCCCCCCTGTGCTATCTCTGGGAAGACACATGCCACTGCTGGGTTAGATCCTGATGCATACAAAATCATCACTTTTCTACCAACAACGCCTGCTCGGCTCAGCCAGCTACTGAAATTCTCTTTTTATTGCATTTCCCCAGGATTTCATATTATACATGCTGAACTCCATAGAAAGAGTCAAAGCTCATTTCTAGACCTGAAATATCTACAGAAGGGGAGTCATGTGCTGCCGGCTGAAAATTGCACCAAAAATTGCTGCTAGCTTTGATGATATGAGCCACATGGTAACAAATCATTAAATTATTTACACAGACCATGCCAGGAATCAGTGATTGCTGGAGGGAAGTTGAATAAAAATGATGTTAAATTACTGAATTTTTTGTTTGAAAGCAACAAGTACCTTTGTGGAAAACACTTTGATGTACTTTTACTTGAAATGTCTATATGCATACTATTTGCAGTTGTTATTTATAGATAATAGATAATAATCTATAGATATTGGGATATTGAACTGTACATCATCTGGAAAATCAAATTAACTGGACCGAGACAGTTTACAGCCATGTTAGGAATGCTGGAAAACTGTAGCAAAGCAGTGCTTTGAGCTAAATGCTATTGTCAGCACGCTAACGTGACATTGCTGATGATAGTATAATGTCAACCATGTTAACCATCTTACTGTAGATGTTTGTTGATTAAACAGAAACAACAGCCGAGGCCGATGGGAATGAGAATAGTCTATGTGCTGAACATGTACTGCATTGAACAAATAAAAATTTGTTATCTGATGCTATATGTGAAAAGTTAGGGGATCAAAATTATTAACAAAAAATCATGCAATTGTATCCAGACATTTTATAACACATAACACATATAGGAAAAACATTTTAGAAGATAAATCAGCCAGCTATTAGACATACAGATGGAAAGCAATCTGTTTCCCAAATTAAGTGTGATACATCCAGCAGTGACAATCTAACGTGAAGCCTATTAAATTTTCACATAAAATGCAGTATATCCAGTTTTTCCAGTTAATGTCTGCTTTCCTAACTTAAAACATTTTTACTCTACTCAATACAGGGACTTTTACATGTTGGCTTGTGCTTTCATTGTACTGCACAACAAAGGTGTTGTTCTTAGCAATCAGTGGTTAGAGATTTCCTTATTACTCAGTTGAAATAATAATTGTCTACTTGTTTAATCTGTAATTTGGCTTGTGAAATGTCAGTGAAGTTATAATTTTATTTGTGGTATTGTTGGAGGTGTGTTTTATGGAGCCCCGTGAGGTATCTGGGCAAATCTGATACGTGTGATCACAGGTAATGACTTGTTGCACAGGTTTGTAATTAGTTGACACTTGCTCTTGGTGAAAAGTTGAACCACGAAGAAGACGCAGCTGAAGTGTGTGAGCATTTTGTATAGTGCTCATCTGACACTTTAAACTACTGTAGATAAAAAGCCAATTTTACCATAAAGCAATCATGGTGATTGGTAATTAATTTTTACTCCAAAATTTTCAAACATACCAAGATATATATATATAAGGTAATAAATAAGCAGCATTATAGACACAGTTATGCTGTAGTCTGTGTAGTTGTATCGTCACTCCCTAATATATGTATCGACTTTACTGTACATGTATTCCAGTGTGTTCAAAAGAAAAAATTAAAGCCGACTTACACGATTCCTAATATGGGATCTTGAATTATTAAACTCTCTGGGAAATGAGCAGAGGAATACATTTCCTCCTTCACAAAACCTTCTTTGGCAAGTGCTATTAGCCTATAATATCTGTATGACAAACCAAAGTCACATTCAGAAAGCAATTTTCTATCCACAACACTATCTCAGCCATTAATTGCCTAATGAACAAGATGTTATCCAAGGATACCTTTCCAATGAGCACTTAGGAAAAAGGAGGAAGAAGATTTAATATGATGGAAATAAGTGTGACAGACTAAACTGTCCCTCCTGAACGCACTGACGCATGCTCTGACCTTAACTGTCAATCTGGAGGGCAGACAGGGTGGCCATTTACGTTGGTAGAGCTCCGGCTGCAGAAATAGTTTCATCATTACTCCAAGAAAAACCTTGTCAGAAACCCAGAGCTGTCTGACCGCCTGCCTTTGCCTGTGGGATGGAAATAACAATAAACAATGAAAAATCAGAGTCAGAAGGCGTGGATCATTCTCTGGGCCTTTTTGTCAGGTTGTGCAGTCTCCTGTGTATCATTGTAAATTCTGTATACTTACAGTCATCTGGATTTCTGTGATCTCAGAGGAATATTTCAGAAACTCTGTGGTCTGAGAAAGCAATACACAGCCCGGCACGGAGCCAGGTAGATAGATGCACCAACAGCCAGCCACCAACATGCTTACAATCCTGATTTGATTAACAATTTTGCAATTTCCTAATGCATTCATTTGTATAATATAAATAAGGTCTTTGGGCATTTAATCAATTAGAAGAGCCTGACATTTCAGTATTCTGCAAGACATAATGTTCATCATTATGCTTGATGGCATTGATCCAATCTGAAACAAGATACCAAAGTTTATCTTCTCTTGTGTTCATTTGTTACCAGGAGAATATGAAAAAAAAGTTATGTGCATAATAAAAGGCAAAACTACAATTATGACATTTTAATGACATTATTTGTAAAACCTTGCATCAATGTCAAATACCATAAGCTCATATTTGTTTTCAACGGGACAGCCAAGGCTTTGCAGTCGTTTCTAATAAATGTTTCCAGGTATTCAATCACTTGAACCAATAGATTTAGCTGCATAGAAAATGACAAGCAGCACTGGTAGAATGCCAGCATGTTTCAAGATTATGTCTTCCCTGTCAATTTTCATAATGCGTATATGCGGTTATCTTAAACAAATCATTACTAGATCCATTCATGCACAGCAGAGATGTCATCACTGGCACTGGCTCTTGTCTATGAGCATGTTTTTTGTCTTTGAATTTTTTGGAATAACAGATTTACTGGGTAAAGGGAGAAGACAGGGCAGAGATGGAGTAACCTACCAATTATGCTTGTCATTTCATTAAACAAAATTAACACACAAGAGATGTTGTGAGGGAAGATGTGATTGTGTCACTTTAAGAAGAGAATCCAGGTCTGGAGACAATTAATGGTGCTCCTGCCACCAGCTATCGCCAACATCATGCCCCCGAGCTGGTCAAGTCAACTTGAGGCAACAGGAGTCAGGTGATGTCTGGTGTGTAAGGTGAGACATTTACTAACGTAGCATGTGACAAGTGCCTCAAAGCTGTTGATTATTCCTGTATCAGACTTACTGCAGCTGTGCTGCTACTTACTGCACAGCTGCAGTAAGTAGCCTTGTGACAAGTGACAGGTGAATTCTGGGTTTTGGAATCAGCAATTTAAATTTAAATGCATAATGCATAAAATAAGCATCTTAAAGCTATTCTGTGTTCGTCATGAGTAGATGGAGCTGCCCAGTTGAAAGTGTAGATGTTCAGATTTCCATTTGTTATATGCACCTTAAGAAGCTGAAAGCTAATGTAGACAACAAAACATTGTGACAACTGAGCAAACATCAAGTTTTTATGTCAAAAATGTGATGTTATCTATAGACTGGTCAAACAATAAGGAATGTGCATGATTAACTAGTAACTCATGCTGTAAAATATATGTACTAGAGTAAAAGTGCAATGACAAGTACCTCAAAATTGTACTTAAGAACAGTTTGTGTTCTACCTTTGGCTCAGATTGTTTAGGCCAAAGGAATTATTGGTTAATTTGCTGATGTTAAACTTCATAAACATCGAAAATGGTATGAGTCTACCATAACTGATGCTGTATATCAGTTATCAGTATATTACATTATTATTAACTATGATTTTATTATTTTCACTAAAAATGAGGCTTTTGGGACTCTGTGACTAAAGTCTAAAATCTCAAGAAACACACAGGGGATAAAATGTTGGAGCATGGTTTTTATAGATATTGTACATTTGTCATTAATGGGGTCATTTTGTGCTTTTGGTGGTCCGATATTATATATTCTTTGTGAAGCTGGTTGCCCATGTTACACATAGTCAGAAGTCCAAAGCTTGAGATGAACATGCGTTTGCATGCTAGCTGGTAGTGAAGCTCCCAGGTTTCATTCTGTCCAATACACTATTGCTATACCCCTAGACGTCTTGCTGCGGTGACGTCCATAATAGACTTGTTTTGGGCTCCTACACTATACATGGTTCAATGAATCAGAGAATAAACAATATTCCTATACGTAACTCATTTTGTGAAGTTCTGTGTGTGTAATAAAGTATATTACAACAGTAACACTGTTAGCTGACTGCATTTTTTGGACAGGACGTAAAAAATGTATTGTTGAGTCTGTGTTTTCACATTGACCGGACGCTCTACAGTTTGAGAATATATCCGAACAGTTTAGAACATAGCGTTGGTGTTGACAGACATTGTTTTGGACAGCTTCCACAAGTTGTCTCAAAGAGCTCAAACGAGCGTTTTTTTTGTTTTTTTTAAGTTCATATAATCTCAACGGAGCCCCAGAATAAAATATAAACCCTAAATTAATCATACTGTGGTCACATATTATATTTCTTTTATAGACCTTTAATATTTTCATTCTTTTTACACAATAACTCCACCACATTGTCCCCAGACTGGATCTGCATTCTGTCCCCACAAGACTCTAAAACAAAAACTGAATCTCTGAATGATGAGAGATGAACCTCACACAGCAGAGTTTAAAGCCCCATAGCCACCAGTTGTCAGAGTTTGAGGGCTGAATTGGTATCTGCTACATATTCTGTCCACAGGAATGGCTACCATGATACAAAGTACTACAAAACTTCTTGTTCTTGTACAAAAACAAACATTTTTGTAGAAATCCTGCATTTTAAACAACAACTGATACAGAGTGAAAACTGCAGACTGCATGTAATGGCACATGAATAAGGACTTTGACAGTACACTGTTTGCAGAGGCTTTGAACATAATAGGCATGGTGGAAAGTTCTTTACAATGGCAGAACTTTGGCACAAGAAAGGCATTACAGAAGAAAATGATGAGTATTTGACAAGATCAGCAGAGATGAGTTCAAACTAAATATCACTTTTATATATCAGTTCATAGTAAACCATTTGGCACAGACTACCGTTCCCTTTTGTCTGTGTGGGATTAGTGTTTGTTCAAATCATTTTTAAGAAATGCAAGCCACAGAAGGGAGTGCCGATGGGATCACACACAAATGGAGGTAAGACAAAAGGGCATTGACATCAACAGAAAAACTACACCTGGTATTACTGTCACGATAGTGTTTTCCCTTCTGCACAGGTGTTAAGTGTATCACATGAAAGTATATGTATGTGTGTGCATACATGTTTTATGTGCGTTTTTGTGTGTGTAGTCAACTGCTATGTTTTGCGCGAAACCTGCTTGGATCTTTCTTAATTTACATATGTTACCAGGCCATGAGTCGTTATTTTTCCAGTTTCCTTCAAAAAAATGAACGTCACAGTGAAGTGACACTGCTCAGGTATCTATATTTCCACAGGAAACATCTATCTACATAAGCAAGTGGGTTCGAAAGGAATCCTGTTTTGACTGCTAACCTCAGTCTGTGGTTAAGTCAGCATTAATTTGACCTTGTCTCCCCTCTGTGATTGTTTTCTGAGGGTAGCGTTTGGGCTCAGGTTCAGCGTTCATGCCATGGTTTCCTTTCCTGGAAGCCTCCTGTCGTTGAACGTGTGCATGTTAATGACCTCTTCTGTCTTAACGATAGCAGGCGGCTGGGGCTTCTGTTTGAGGCGGCGCTGGCACTTCAGAGACACACGCAGCTCGTCCATCATAGCACTGCAGAATGAGCGCTGCGGCAGGAAACAGGAAGAAGGTAACGTTATAGATGGCACCAGGCTGTCTGCCACACAACTCCAACCTTGCAACTTTGCTACATTGAATGGATCAAATATTGGCATTTTACTCAATACTGAATACTGGCAAGACATTAATGTCGTGATTGTAGGCTAGGTAACAGCCTATAAAACATGATGAAAATGTATTTTCACACTCATTAGTGACATTGCTTAGACTGTCCATTAATAACAGCATTAAGTCAAGGATTTCTACTCTAAATAATTCTGGCAGCATTTGTTGTTGTTACATGTTGTCAATGTTCAGTTTATGGTAGAGTGCATAAACTGATGTAATCTGTTACCACTAGGGGGCACTAACACCAGAAATGCTTCAAATTGGTCACATCTGTCAGTGATAATTAAAAAGAAAATCAGCTAAGCTGCATATTTACTCTTTTTGTATATACTGTATATAAAAATAGAAAACAGATGTTGATTTCAACAGACCATCTTACTGCCTGATATTTCAAACTCCAAACGCTCAATTCTTCTTTTTTAAAAGAAGAAATGCCTAAAGTCAATCAATCAAAAACAAACTTTTCAGCCTAGTTATACTATAGCTTTAGAAGCTACATACATACATATAGGCAATACGCCTACTAAAGTGATCTTTATGTGTATTCTGTGAATTGGCCATTTCACATAGACCTTATGTTAAAATGTAATGGGTAGTCTGATGATGCTACTGAGAGTTTCATCAACAAGCTGAAAATAAGGTCAGAAAAAGTCAAAGATACAGAAGCAATCAATAACAGACAAGTCTGAAAAGTTTGAGTATTAAATCAGGCGATTATAATTTATATGCAGACATTTTAAACAATATTTTTGGAAAAGCAGGCCTTTATTTAAAGGTCTGATGCATTCCAGATTTTCCCCTTTTCTGTCTCACACAGACCTGAATCTGTTTCACAGCTCTTTGCATCCTGCCAAAAACTAAATCCTAAGAGAAACATTCAACATTGGTAATTTTTGGCTAGCAAGCAGAAAATGCAAAGATATTGAATAAAGGAAAAAATACCCACTTCAGCAGATTAAATCCCAAAATATTGGTACCTTTTTAAAAACATCAATCACCCCCTCACAGAGTGACACGTTATGCAACTTCTGTAATATGAGCTTCTGTTGTTCGTGCATTATGCATGTGGTGTGAAATCCTATAAAATGTCAATATGCTTGTGCACCATCGTTGCCAAGACAAATTCCCAAACATTCATTTTCTGATTATGCAAAATCTAATTCAAATTCTTTGAGGATGTAGGAGGGGAGGATGTATAAAAGAGGAGGCAGAGTATGAGGATATTGTTTTTCTGTTTGTGTATGTGTGTAGGTGTATTAGATGGATATCTGTGGGTGGCTTATGCATCAGGTATTTTTGTTTTTTCCTTCATTTTTTACATATATTCGTCTGGCGTATGAATGAAATATTTGTCTACTCTGAAAGATGAGTGATTACAGAAGTACAGAGGGATGGGAACAGTGACAGGAAAAGAAAAGGTGAAAAACAATGAGAAGGGATGTGGATTAGAGTGATGGGGAAAAGATGGAAAATGTGTGGGTAAAAAAAGCTGGTGGTGTTAAGGTGGAGGAGTTTGGCAGGGAGAGAAAATAGAGGAGAGGCTTGTTGTCAGCATGTAAATTACTAGCACCTTGGCAGCCTAGAGACTGTGGCATTTGCAAATTATCTCAATATTCTGACCCAGTCTTGCAGTTCTTGATTAATGATATCTAAGATGTGCTCTGAAACATATGCAGCCAGTAAAAAAAGCTAGAGTCTAATTACTATTGCGATAAACACATTGCTGTGCTAATTCTGTAAATGTAAATAATTAAAAGACGCTATAAAAAGGACAATTATCTGGAAACATTGTTCCACAAGTTAAAGGGCACTAAAATACATACTTCACACCATGTGATGAATCATTTGCACTCAGTATTACAACAGAGTGCATAGAGAACTGGTGGAAATATTCAGTCTCCTGCTAGAAAGAAACATAACATATTGATATTTGGTATGAGTTTTGTTTATTGCTTCAATTTATATTTAAATTCACTTTAAAATAAAATAAATCAAGGAGAGATAAATAGCTGAAGAATAAAATCCGGGTTGAAAGAACAATAAAACTAGATTAGAAACACAAATTTTTAAAACGAAAACAAAAAACTATCTCTAATTATGAAAATTCAACAGAAAAGCATTCAGTACCTTCTCCAGCTGTGCATTCTGTTTAGACTTGTAAAGGACCTCCCCCACAGCCACAAACACTGACAGCACCAGTCCTGCAGCCAGCACAATGAAGATCCCACCGATGTTCTGCACCCCCAGAGCGCTGGCTTCTTTGCTCTCCTCCTCGGGACAACCGTTCCCTCTCCACCATTTCTCCTTCATCATGTGCAGCTTTCCTTCCTCCTGCAGCTGCAGAATGGCGATAGTGATCTTGTCTCTGTATGGAGAGCCTGAAGGGACAAAAACACAACTTGAGACTGGTCAACATGGACAATGAGATACATTCAACGTATATGGATAATAATTTATGGAAAAAGGATTATGCCTACCATAGCTATTGCTGAGTGGGTTTGCATGTGATCATATAACTTGTCATGTTATTGTTAGCTGCTTAAAGGGAGAGTCCTTCTTCAAGTTCCACTAATCCCCATATTCACAGAGTGACTCCAAAAATTCTCACTCCTCACTGCTGTGTGTGTGAATTATAATGCACAGGGAGTTGGCAACAACAGCTTGGATTTGTGAAGCAGAACTGCTGTTCATTCTAACGAATTAGCTCATGCACATGCTTTCATATTCTATAAATGGTGGGTAAAACAGGAACAACAGAGAAGCCCAGTGGGATGATTACAATGATCTATACATTATGTGCTTGGGATTATATATGTACTATATGTCTGAAATAGCATTTTTCTAACAGCGTAGTTTTTTGCATGTTGATGTCGTATTCACTAAAAGAACCCAAATGCACAGACAGTGAGGAAGTACTAGAATTAGCGACAAGGCATTAAGGCGCAGCGGGTGCTGGTGTGATGAAAGAGGGAGTGAAAGTTACAGAGTACCCAAATGGGGTCGTGCCTTTTCCATCTACAGCATGTTAGACACAACACGTGGCCAATCGTGGTGCAGCTCACACTCGTCCCCAACCAGGCCAAGAAGGATTAACAGTTACTGTGAGTGTTCGTGTTTCATTTCTAAACTGCTTTAAAAGCCTGTTAGTGCATTTTTGTGATTACAGAAATTATACTTAATGAAGCCTAATGTACATTAACATTTCCATTTAGATGTGCTTATTTACTGTGACTTGAAAGAGATGAAACAGTAGTAAAATGTGAATTTTTTGATAAGACATAGACATTATAAAAAATTATTTGATAAACATGGGAACATTTTGTCCTAAAACTCCTGGGGAAATTAACTGGCTCCAGGTAGCAGCCAGCATCACTTTGTCTGCTGCTCTCGTACAGTTTTGCCCACCAGCGCCTTTAGCTGATTCCCTCTTTGTCTCATCTATCATTTATTTACTGCCATCCATCATCCTTTCATCTCCAAGCCTCTACATATTTAGAGTGACAAAGGGGACATTAATACAAAAATTACACAGAGTGTTGCTGATTTTTTGAAAAGCATATCAGCATTTCTCTTTTTCATTTATTAACATTTAGTAAATACACGTAGCTGGCAGTTTATGAGGAACACCTAGCTAAAACTAATGCAGTGTAATTCAATGGACCTGCATGGTTTTATATTAAAGTGTTTCGATTATGCTCACCCTATTTATATCAGAGAGAATAGTCTAAATAACAGAAACAGCTGTGTGTAATACAGTACAGTTCAACAGCTGCACAACCTGCAGCCTCCACAATGATCATATAGTTGACGACTACCGTTCAAGACTCCGAGCAAAAAATGAACATTATCATCTTCATTGAAGGGGGATTAATTTTAGATAAGTGTATCTAATAAAGAGCCAAGTGTATGTGCACGCATACATTCTGTACATGTACAGCAGATATGTACAATTGAATACACAGTCATATATATGCATGTACACGTGCATGTGAAAAGCATATGCCTGCTTCATTTGAAGATGAGAGATCTATCAAGTATGCGAGTCCCCTGATTCTAGCTCCCCTCATATTTCAAATGATTAATGATGGCCTAACAAAGCAGGCCTTGGATAAATGCTAATAGGATGGGTCCTTAGAGAGGAGGATATGGAGACGGGGCCTGGGTGAATGGAAAAGCGCTGCGCTTGACACACTGTGCATACACAAGTAACTGACAGATGTTCAACACTAGCGAACATCCATCACCCCCAAAGTGTCTGGCCTTAAGTATTAATGTGAGCACAGTTTAAGTCAATAGGTGCAGATGATGAGTTTGTGTTTTGGGAACAGGATGTGTGAAAACCAATAAGAGCTAAAAAGTTAAAGACTTATTTTACAGCTTGCTCTGCTTTATTGTTGTAACAACCCTACGGGGAATAAGCTGCTAAAAGAGCAAAAGTTATAGGCTAAAGGTTGATGTGAAAACTGGTCTTCTTAGGGTTTGTGACAAGGACACAGCCATCATCTAAAAAATTAAATATTCTCACTCTTTAAAGAGGACTGCTGGCATGAAAACAGAACTCGTTTTGAACTAATGGAGTAATTAACTATATCCAGACCTCTTCAATCACAGAGGAAACATTTTACAGGCTGTAATCAGCTTTATTTCTAAAATATTAAGCAATGAACATCAGTTAGCGGGCAGTAATAACTTAGAAAGTGGACGTTTTTAATCATTATTTTTATGCATTTAAATACTAAACCACTTATCGCCAAATTAATATGATTTGCTCTATGTCGGCACATGAATGAAAAAAGAATTGATCCACATTCTGGGTCAATGTCCATCGCAAGGGTATCAGCGTTAAGTACTTCTGCACTTATGAAGCCACAGTTTCATTCCAGCAACAACTGTAGCAATCACAGCATCCCCATAGATCCATAACTGCTTCATATTTAGCAGCGGCCACTAAGTCCAGATGTGGATGGCAAGTATTAATGCTCCATATTTTGATGGCCTTCATGTAAGTGTTGATAGATGTGGCCATTACAGTTTGTGGTAGCGCTGATCTCTGGCTTTGTTGTGAGGTACATGTTTATTCACCTGGCATGTGCTGCTTTCTATGCAGGAAAGCTGCTAAAATACAAATGGACAGTATCTAATTAATGATGCTAAAAAGTGTTTGTGATGGCTTCAGTTCCTCTGCGTCATCACGGGATAATAGCACCTTAAAATGTCAGAACACTAGTTTTCAACAGTTTTTAGTGCTCATTTTATACTCTCTGAAGTGCTTTGTTGTTGCAGTTTAATGTTCAGACTTACGGCAAGTAAGTCACAGGGAATTGCACTAAATTGACTTTGAGTTGCTTTCTGTGATTTTTCTTTTGTATTAAACTCACAATCTTGCATTATGCGACTCAAGGAACTCTAAAACACACCATTAAAAGTATTTGTGAACATTTTTAAACCAGGTTTCCCTCTCTGCTCTGTAAATAACCCTGTGAGAAAATCCATATAGTCAGAAAATGTCCATACTTGCTATGGCAGGGCTCAAATGGTGCCTGCCTTTCAGCCCCAGGCACATTTTAACCTTATCCATAAATTCAACCTCTTCAGCCAATCAGTTTTCATCAAGTCAGTGTTACACTTCACTCTCTGGAACTATTATACGCATGACCCCGTCAATAAAGGCCAACCTTTTCATTCTCAAAGCTTATCCATCATCCACATTATATACAGTAACTTCATCTGTCACACTCTACAGTATCTCTCTCTACGCAAACATTTTATAGAACAGCAGATAACACAGAGCAGTATAAAAATTCAAGCTCATTTACCCATGGGCGTTCCTACTCCATAGGCTTTGGAGTCTATGAGGCCTCCGATCTGTGTAAGGTTACAGTTGCGCTGGGTGACAAACTCGATGGTGGTGGACTCCATGAGAAAGGCATAGTCAGAGGTTAGGACCCGCTGGATGCCCTCCTCCACATTCTTGACCATCACTGACTGTCTCCTGCTGTTCATAAACTCCCACATCTTGTCATAGGTGGAGATTTTTGTCTTCTACAAGTAACCAAAGGAGAGAGGCATTTTTTACAGAGCTATTAATATTGTTACAAAATGCAGTAATCTAAGACAGTAATTTCTACATAATGTATATAGATTTTTCTAAGAAAAACAATGGAAGTTAATTTTTTTATTAAATCAAATCAACAATAGCCTCTCTATATATAACTCTTCACACAAGTTATAAAGTTATACTCCTAACTCCTAATGCAGTATTTTGGTTACTGATGAAAACCTTTCCCACTTTTACTTCTCCATGCTAAAAACTGGTACGACACAGAGTGGAGCTATTCTGGTGGTGGGATGTGTTGTTGGTGTAGTATAACAGTAGTAGAAGTATAAACCACATTTGCTAGTGTCATCTGTAACCATAGGTGTGGCCAAATAAGCCAGGAATTAATTCTTAAAGGTTACAACTTTAACAAGCGAGAAAGAAAGATTTCTCATAAAGCCCCTCGACATACAGTCTGGAAGACACAGGTACCTTGAAGAAGGTCATGGTTGCACCATCCTCCACCACTCCATATAAGATTTTAGTTTGTTTGGCCAGGTCATCGGCTGAGTCTATAGGCGACTCCATTCTCTCCACGGTGAGGAAGGCTGCCAAGTTGGCCGTATATGAGGAAATGATGATAAGGGTGAAGAACCACCAGATGCCTCCCACTATTCGAGTTGAAAGGGCCTTGGGCATAAGCTCTGAGCCTATTGGGTGGAAGGCAGCAAGAGTTAATGCCAACCCTGCAAAATGTAGTCACTTGAGCAAACCCATATCATGATTCTAATCTTGTATTTAACCTTAAACTTTATTTCTGCTGTGTATAAAACAGGATTAGTTCTTTGAAAACTTGTTTCAAGAACACTCATCAAGGTTCCAGCTGAGGCAGATGCAGCACTCGCGTCAAGATGAAATCACTTGAGAGGGCTCTAAAAACAAGATGATTGTTGGATTTCAAACAAGTGAAATTATCTTGCCTCAGTCACAAGTGAGTACCTTAAATAATTCAGCAGACAGAAAAGCGATATTTCAAATGTCTCCTGAGAACAAAGCGCTTGCATAAGTCAATAAAATCAAACACATTCAATATTGACCATTCAGAGCAGAGTTGAGAAGTGACAGGCTGTTTGGGCCAGAGAGTCATGTACCCAAGGTAACCTCACATCCTGACTCCACACCCCACTGATCTCTAGGTGCTGATGGGCCAAGGACAAGAGGAGAGGACACTGGGTATTATAGTGCCATCATTACCATGACAAAAACATTTGATGTACTATTTTAGTATTTTAATAAATCTCAAAATAAATGTTATTTGATCTGCTTTTCATGAAGACATTGATGAGCGATAACACTTTATTGATGTCACAGAGGGGAAGTTCAGTAGCTAAGCTATGATAATAATAATAATAATAATAATAATAATGAAGAATATGTACAAGGTAGGTGAGACAGATAAAAACAGGCATACTGTATTTGTAAATATAATCTTGATTCTCCTAATATAACCCAGGGTTTTAAATGAGAGACAGAAGATTTGAATGAAGTGAGGATGTCAAATCTACCCCTCTCATGTCATGTCAGTTTATTTTATGTTCCTATGAGCTAAGTTGATTAAATAGAAAAAACACAGTGAACACATTTTCACTAAGCTTCTTTTGGACACCCAGAGGTCTCTCTCTCTGTTGCCGCTGGCTTGTACAAAACAACCCAACCCTCAGACACAGTGGGATATAGAGAGCTCCAGCTCCACAGAGCAAAAGCAGCCACAGGCTGAGGCAACTACCTTGCTGCATGAGAGCCCCAACTCCAAACCAGAAACTATTGAGCAGCGTAAAATTGTTTTCCACTACATCCGAGTCGGGGTTGCATGGATGTGGGTTGTACCACTCATAAGGGCTAAACCTATAAGGAGAAAGCACAGAGACAGATTTATCAGCACAAAGCACAGAACAGTGTGTCCCTGGTGCAGATTAAACAGCAGATAAAACATTAATTTTAAAACACTGAGCAAGAACAAAGGAAATGTAAATGTGTAGGATTTCTGTGATGTGGCCTCGGGGTCAGAGCTTCTGCAGAGACCAAAGCAAATCACTGAGGTTTTCGCTGAGATCAACTTATTGGCATATTCAAATGCCATCAGTTTATTGTGAGAACAGATCAATAGCCTGGAATAACACTGCCACTGATGATAATGTCCCAGTGCGTGATGATCTTTGGAGCTCATTCGGATTCACTGAGTCAGGAGCCTTTATGTGTTTCCTCCAGCAATTGCAATCACCGTTACTCTGCAGATGCCATTTCCTCCTCACACCCCCAATATGGGACTTGTGTTCTCCTTTTTTCTCCTGGTTTCCCAACAGCAATCTCTGTTGTTTCCCTCTCTCTTTCCTGCACCATTCCCACTTCAACAACTTACACCCAATTTTTTTTCTGATTACCATGCCCCCCCTATAAACCTCCCCCTCTGCCTTCTGCCTGCCTCAGCTCATTGTCAGTGTCTTCAGGTCAGTTGTGGACATTTCTCATTTATTATCCTAAGCAAAAGTGGCATGGTATTAGCGCAGGGTGATTGGGTTAGTGTTAAGCATCAGGAACTGATTGAGTTTGTGCTGAAGTGGTTGATAGAGGGAACATTGCTTATGCAGAGTTGAGAGAACCATCAGGTAAGGCTGTTTGGGAGCCTTTCCCCTAACATGCTGCATGCTAATCAGCCTGCGACTTGAGTCTTAAAGGTTTAGACTGTGCAGCAATGTGATGCTATTTGTCATCTGCAGCATTTGAAGACATGCAGAGACATATACTGTATATGTGTTTATAACACAACAAGCAGCATTTCACATTACCAACCATATATTATATGTTATATGACGGCTGCTTAATGGAAGCGCTATTTGCCACAGTGACTGAACCACTGCTGCAGATCTACATATAAATATATCATTTGATGTTTCTTTGTTGTAATAGCTACATAATTAATGGTCTGACTTTGCAAACACTGGAAATATGGAAACATATTTGTCATATTGCTCTTCCTTTACAGCTATTTACTACGCTGTCTCCTTGAGAACCATCTACACGGACATCGCTGTGATGACACACTATAATTCTTCCTGTCAACTCCATCAGGATGCCTGATTTGCTGGAATGTCAATGAGCGTTGGCTCCTTGGAACCACAGGCCATACAAACAGCACAATGGCCTTGTGGAGCTGTGTGAAATGCAGTGTGTGCACTTACGTATTTGTATATGTGTATGTTTTCATGCCTGAGTGTATTAAGCCTCTGGCAAATGATTGTTTGTGCATGTGCCTTTATGGTTGTGTGGGTGTGCATTTGTCTGTGGTAGGAACTGTATTTGCTTTGGCCCAATCCATCGCAAATTCAAATATTTTCTTTGATGATTTATTTATGTTGCCCACAAACATTACATATAATGTTCAGCGGCTGCCTGAGGCTAATTGTAGGTGACATCAGACGTGTGGCGTTGGTAAAGTATAAATCTATATAACACACACATGATTTGATTGTGTTTGTCTACATGTGTATTCTGTATGCACCAGACTCCTCTGAGTGACCTTTGCCTGTAGCCGGCCCGTATTCCTGTGGGCTGTGTTCTGCACACTGATCACTGGGAAGAAGGGGAAGTGGAACATGTGGACATAAGGTCACCTCCTCACACCGAGCATGGGGGACATGTCGAATTGCACACAGAATTCTAAAAAGATTGTTCTCCCCCCACCCATCGCCCATCCTCATCCACAATAACACAGCATGCTCCTACCATTAACTGTCTGTTGGATTCAATTACTCTGGCTGGCTTTATAGATCTGTTGCCTTTCCGCTCTCAGGCTGAGTGAAGAGGTTCTATTGGGGAGTGTTAAAATCACAGGCGCATCTGACTTGGACTGAAAACTCCAGCAGACTATAATTATATGTAAACATGTTATAATGCAATTTAAACCAGCCATTCTTTGTGGCATATGGACATTTGCTTTAATAGGAAACGTTATGCAATTTGAGAGGATAATTTTTAATAATGAGAGAAATCAATTCGACCACAAACTGAGCTGGAAGGAACCACTGAGTGATATGTGTTTCTCTGAAGCTTGAAATGAAGAATAAAGTATGTATGTGTGTGGGAAGTCTTTCAAAGATGTTCCGGATCCCTGGTGAAATTGAGGTGTTTAGTGTTTTATTGGGGAAAACTGGGATTTCATAAGCTTACTCAACTCAATCTATTTGTAGGGGATTAAAGAAAATAATATACTCTGCATTTGGGGATTGACCAATCAATTGGTGGCCTTGTAATCAATACTATAATTATGAGAGAACCAACTCAGCGAATTGTAGGAAAACACTATTTCAGAGTTAAACTTTGCTGAATATTTTTGGTCAAACAAAGTGAGGAAAAACACTGTTTATTGCAATGGTGCACAAAGGCCTTATGCATGCACACATACAAGAGCATTATAATTTATTAAAAGTACTCTGTTCATTTCATGACAACCAGAAGAATATCAGTGTAAGTACATGCTAATTACTTACCCTCACAGATGTGGAAACAAATGTCTATGGGCATAATTTGCATATTCTGAACTAACTTAGGTGACAGTTGCTGCTTTCCTCTCATGATCGTTTAGCCAGTAACATTTGACAAACTGTGCATTAAACCCAAACCTCTCAGGATCAAAGGAGAAGAAGCCCTGGGGTTAACACACATCTTTCTGCATCTGTTATGTATCAGGGTTTTTAGGAAGTGGGTTCATTAAGATATTGTAAGAATTGTACAATGTCAGCGTTGTATTTGTACATTTCTTACGCCTGATTAAGAGATATGTAACAACTGGTTTATAATTGCTGATGCTTGCATAGACATGCCTAGAATAATGTGAAGAATAAGCTAAATTTAAAGACCATACCAATGCTTTTTTAAATTACTGTTTCAGATGACAGAAAACACTTTATTTTTCTCCTCAAAACTCAGTTATGTATCATTTGTAAGTATGGAATATACATTTATTTAAATAAAAAGAAATGACGTAAAAGTATATGATATACTTTAAAAATAATCAGCAGTGGCAAACACTGCTATGGTCCTATAAGGCGACATATTTACTACTGATTTAAAACTGTTTTCATGTAGACCATATCTATATCATTAAAGTCATCTGAGATAAGGAGGCATACACTGTTTCTTATAGGAATACTTTTTTACCAGTCACAGCTTGATGATTTTGAGTGAATAAATTCCCCTCGTCAGGACCAGAGGGAGCATTAGTAAAACCTGGCAAACGTGTAGGGAAGAAGGAAATGGAGAAAGGAAGGACGGGGGATGGAGCAAGGGAAAGGGCGAACTGACATGTTACCTGGCTATGACAAACAGCACACAACTGACACCCAAGCAAGCCAGCAGAATATACATCCAGATATCAGGCGAGAGGGGGTTGAGGAAGGAGAAGACCCCGGGATTGGTGCCATTGGGCTTTCGATACAGGATACTTATCCCCAGTGTCATAAAGGGCTTAGAGAAGTCGATGACCTTCTCTCTGACGTAGGTGATGGCCAGAGGCGCCACTGCCAGGTCTGCTTTCTGCAATGAGATAACAGGGGTGGAGTGCAGTGGGCAGGTAGGTGTTTGAGTCCACCAATAAAAAAACGACCAATCAAATTAACATCTGATTTCTGTCGACAGCTGGTCTGCTCAATATGTACAGGAGAAAGACAAGACAGGGGAGAGAAAATAGCCATGCACATTAATTCAGCTAGATTAGCACGTAGGAGGTCACAAAGTGCAGGTTATATGTCCGCTCCTTCTTATAGGGGGGTGCAGGTGAGTCACTGAGGCAACCATACTGGGATTACATTAATCTGCGAAGAATTAACCCCACGCCCCCTTTGAAAGTAAGATTAGACTTTTTTGGTGCTAGGCACTTGCCCTGAAGTATTTTAACACAGCACCTCCAAGATATAACTCCATTTCTGAGAATCTGCAGGTGGCGCTCTTTCCTTTACAGTATATGATCTTTGTCTGCTGCTTATCAATGCTTGGCCTAAGTGAAAAGCTACCGGTCATACTTAAAGTATTAGATTCTACCTAAAATAAATATGTAAGTCCAGTATGAAAATTTAAACTAGTTTCCGATTTAAGTCAGCTTTTAATAATTTTGCATAAAGAGTCATTGTTATCAGACTGTGAGAAATTACAGTATTTGCAGTAGTAAGGAATACTTGAAACTAATTGCCTCTGGAAACAACTGAACCATCTCCACTATCCTGGCAAAGTAAAAAAGATTTTTTTACATTGTTCTTTTATAAAAAAATCATTCTATGTGTAACCATGATGTTTGTTCACTCACATGGTCCATAAGCTCCCGCACCATGCCATTCCACTGGCCTGTACTCTCATCCAGTGCACCATACTTCCCATCTTCTACTAATCGCACCTCATAGCGGAAACCCAGGATGGAAGAGAGCTCCCTCAGCAGGTCAATACAGTAGCCCTCGAAACGATCATTCCCGTACAGAGGCTTATCCGACTTCTTAAACATCACATATGGTTCCTCCTGTACAGGGTGTAAAAGTGCAGACGTGTATATTTTGTACTAGATATTTATTTTTTCTGTGTATTGGCTGACTGTGTTTGTGCTGCTGCTGTTTGCGATTAAATGTGTTTACCAGTATTGTGGATACACGCAGGGATTTGTTAGCAAGAGAGTCAGTAATATTGGATGTCTTGCTTTTGTGAGTCTCTGTCATATTCAGACCACTGGGCGGATCCCACGTTCCAATCTGTTGAGACAATTCAGTATCGAGTCTAAAACACCTGGTTTTGTCTGTGGATATGGATGTTTTAAAGTATCTATGACAACAGTTTGTTTTTCCTCCTTAAAGCTTAGAAGCCAACGAGTATCAACTACAGCAAAAAGTGACACACCTTTTCCAGACCTTCCTCCTTCAGACTGATGACATCCAGGTCGAAATCTGTTCTTAGTCCATTGGTCTTGTTGAAGAGAACACGTCCTGTCAAACCATCCCAGTGAGCCTACAGACAGAGAAATCATCAGCTCTTCCCACAGTCCTTCCACGAACCCTAAGATAACATCTTTCTCCAACCTCTAGCCATAAAAGTTTTTCTCTCCCAATTATATATTCTGTCTAGATCCCCCTTCACTGTCTATCTCAACAACATAACAAGAAACAATAAAGCAGTGAGGATAGAAGCAGGTTTGACAGGTAAGAGTTCATTATGCATGTGGTTCATTGTGCTTGAAGTTTCACTTCAAAGCCATTGGAGGAGCAGACGGGCATGGAGAGCGATAGCAGACACAGGAGGGGGAGGAAGCGCCAGCTACTACAATGGCTCATTCTGAAAATTACCTGCAATGATACCATCCACAGACTGAAAGAGCTTTGTAGAACAAAGCAAATGGCTGACCCTGACTAGAGTTAAGGAGACACACAGAGGCTTTGATATAAACACAGGTGGAGATATGCACAGAGAAAAAGTGGGAGAAAGGGAATTAAACATCACAAAAAAACATGTAGTTGCAGTGGATAATGCAGTAGTTACTTAGAACACAATTTCATGGAGATTTCTGAGTGTTAAAATCAGCCAAAAAAACACTTTGGGATGTTTTATAAGGGTTATCATGGTGATCGTAATTCTACAAAAGAAAAACTGATTCAGAAATGCTTTTTCTGGAAGTCATACTAATGTGCAACAAAAGCATTACAGTGATTTACGAAGGACATTCTTGCACACACTTGATTAATATAAGACAACAGCGCTACAACGTTCATCAGATACCTTATGTCAGAGGTTAAGAATGTGTGCATATTGACAGTTATGATCGCCTTGTACCTCTTTGATGAGGCTGATGAAACGTCCTCCGAAGCGCCATGGTTTGTGGCGATTACACTGCAGAGAGCTGACAGTTATCTGCTGTGATTGCTGCACTGCCACTGCCACCACATGCACGGCGTCATACATCAGCGCTGCATCCGTCTGTAAACAGGAAGGTAAAATTACTAGACATTTTACACCACCTGCCGATACATCTGTCCACATGACCTTTTATCCCTCCATTTGTTCACCTGCGTAGGAACATAAGAAAGTGTGTGAAGTCTCAGATGACTTGCTTTACGCTTTAGCTGGGACAGGAGAACATAAATTAGGAGTAATGCCGCCAGTAAATGCTGTGCACAAATGGCACTGTGTCTCAGCCTGTTAGTAAAAATCTCAACTATTGTCTGAAGCAGTGAGAAAGCTTCACCAGGGAGAGTCTCTCAGTGCAAGGCTGGCCTGTCACGCTGAAGACTAATGGTTCCTGATGGGTGTGCCTGTTCCCCAGAGAGAACGAATGCAAAACAGGCACCGGTGCAGACGGGACAACTCTGACTGGCGTAGCTGGTATATATGGTGAGCTGCTTTAAAAAGCATGTACTGTATAATAGTCACTCATATCACCCCAGTAATAAGTCATTAAAATGAGTTCATGATCACTCTAAAATTTCTCACACTGACGTGCTGAGCTTTGTCTTTACTACTCTATTTGGAACACACGACTCCCTTTCATTCTCTCTGTCCACACAGTTTGAGACACTTCACATTTACCCAGGTCAACACATTACAGCTAAGCTCAGATCCTCTTTCCACGGTCTCACACAGGCTGAAATACTCGGTGCTGATCTTATTCGACAAGTCCTGGATGACCAACCTGCAAGGGAGTATGAAAAATTACTTTGAGACTCCAAAGTATCTGCAGCTATAGGGTTTCTGCGGACACGCTGGCTGTCAAATAAAATGAGCTGAGCTTTGGTATGGTCTCTATATGTGCAGTGAAGCATATATGTTGTTCAGGTGGGAGAATAAATGAAGGGTCTATGAAGAGCAAACGTGTGCTTCATTTACAATTTATTCAACCCCTATTTATGGTGGCAGGCCAATTAAAGACATAAATCGTATGGCTGACAGTGAGAAAGGAGGTTGCAAAGGTGGGCAATTTAGAGCTTGTCCTCTAGTTAGACTGTGCTTTTGGAGTTGGTGACTGTTAAAAGCAGCCAAAGATCAGAGGATGGGAAACCAGTCACTGAACTCTTTCATCCCCAATGCCTCCCTGGGAAAGTGCCATAACTGCTCCCCTCTGCAGGCAATGTGAGGATGTGTGGTGTCAGTGCTGGTGTGGATGGTAGTATTCATAGCAAACTCTGATTAGGGAAAAAGTCTGTCACCCTGCTAATCTTTTTCTTGAATAGAGAGTGGAATTTTACACACTTTCAATTTCTAAGCAGTGTTTTCTCCACTGAAGGAAAAGTTCATTATGTCCAATCATCCAATTATTGTGTTACCAGCTACATAATATTCAAAGATATGGTGCTGAACAAAATATGTGGGGGTTTTTTCTGGAAAAAAAAAATCAATATGAATTCCAAAAAGTTGTAATAATCACATTCAGACCTCTGTGTCCTGTTTCAAAAGCTCATGATGCATCCTGAATTAATTAATTAACTTTGACTGATTTTTGGGATTCATGCCATTAAAACTCTTTTTTAGTTTTTTAGATATTCCTCAAAAATATCTTGTCATAGTTTTGCTTGCAACTTTTTCTTTTCCGCCGACCCATTTCACAGTTTTCGTTCCCTAAACCAATCAATATCAGGTTGCTATTCTTCAATCTACAAACTCTTTATTCATTTGGGTCAAACTAGAGTGTGTTCAGCTTTTCCAATACATCATTAAAGCTATAAATATATTCTGTGAAAAACACTTCTGGGAAAACAATCTGACAAGTTGTTTGCTAAAAACAGATGCAGTCTTAAAGTTCTGCTTGGAAGTTTATTTTTACTTAGCTTTTCATACTGAATTAAGCTGGTATAAAACCCAGCTGGGATATTTTAGCACCTTGATGTGTGACAGAAGGCTGATGATTCATTTCGTAAAAGCTTAACAGATGTTATCTGTCTGACTTCAAGAAATGAGTGTTGAATTGTTTTGTTTTTCTCTAAACTACTGTATATGAAACACAAAAGGCATCCATATAAAAACTATTTATTCTGGTACACTTTATAAAGTTGCATTTTATATCAGAATAGAACAAAATCACCCAGAAGCAAGGCGATTTAATTTGTTTGCCAAGAACATATTTTCAGTTTGTTTTATTTGAAGATATTAAGTTTCTGTATAAAATTAACCCATACTTTACCCCCCTTTACTGTGCAAGTTTTTGTAAAAACTAGAATTGCTAGAAATGGAAGTTATCACTGTACTGACATGCACTGAGAAACATGTCTTCACTTAAGAATACAGAGAGTAGAGTGCTCCATCACATCATGCAATGACAATCTGGAGCTCAATATCAACAAAAACAGAGGAACAGAAATCCCCCGTCCTGGTTGTAATCTAGAATAAAAGCCAAATCTGGCCACAGCTGACACAACTGACACAAAAGCACACGACTGACTTGAATTGATTCAATGAAGCATTTATGCTTTTTGCCTGAAGGGTTATCACAATTCTGTAAACTATGAATTAAGGACTTACTACTATGATTAATTATAAAGTGGATGTGTGCTCTGCTTCTACTCTGTGGCCAAATACTCAACAGAATTTCTCATCACCCTTTATAATTTCTATCGTTCCATTACTCTTTAACTTAAGCATTCTTGGAAATATTTGCTCAATCTTTTAATTTTTGGCTGCTGTGAAAAATCGAATATTATCTGGCTCAAATTATTTATATGGAAAAGAACTGTCTCCTACTTGCCACTTGCCTTTGGAGCAGAATGATTCCTGAAAACCCATTTGTGATGGAAACACAAAGAGCCCGGCAAGGAGAGGATGGCGAGATTGGAGGGGGAAAAATGTGAAATGATGGCTCACAGCTCTGGCAGATTGTATTCAATTTAAAAACAATCCAAGAGCGATCTTGATATTTATTTCAGAGCCAAGCATGGGTCCTGTGGGGTGTTTTAAGTGCTTTAAGTGAATCCAATCCCAAACCACCGGGATACTCAGGCAGAAAGGTTTCACGCAAGATGCCCAAAAGCTTTGTTGCCTTGTGTTTCTCAGCTCTCTCAACATTTGAAATCATACAACACTCTTCTACTTCATTAATATACCAGTGTAGCTACCCTTTTCCTTCATTTGAAGGCTCACATTTCTCCTTTTCTTTCCTTGATGTCTTAGTTCATCTTCATATTTTCTCTCTCTAATAACACGTGACGCACATACAAATATTAACACACAAACAAAAACCAATTAGATATGCGTGTGGCATACAGACACCTTTAGAAAAAACACACTCAAGCACAGTGACAAACCTCAGATTGCAAGCTTCCCAGAGGCATGCCTCATTTGTTGTAGTTGTATGCAGTTCCCTCATTTAAAACAGGCAAACTGCAAACTCTACTCAAATAGCTATTGTGGGTATGTCTATGTGTGTGTGAGTGTGTGTTTACACAAGTATATTCCTGTTCACTGAATCATTATTCACACTAGCTCCCTACCTGTGCATAATACCATAATTTCTGTGGTAATGGAGCACCCTGAAAAACGACATCTCGCTTTCCCTTCTCACCTTTTCTCAATCTGTTGTTTTTTCCCAGCGTCCCTTTTACCACACACACATGCTACTACCTGCCTGGTGATGGACGTGCACTGCGGCTGCTTGTGTACAGTGAAACTCCACTGTTGATACATATCATATACATCTGATTAGCCCTAATGAGATTAGTCCTGACCTGTTATTCACCATGCATGACTGGGCTACAGCTGCCAGGCAAGGAGCACAGCACACACACTAACTCATACAGATATGCTCTCTCTGTCTGTCTCTCTCTCTCTCTCACACACACACACACACACACTCACTGGCAGCACTGCCATCAGTATCAGAGTCACAGTGTCAGCGGGAGAGAGAGAAACTCATTGTTTTCTTGGAGCTGAAGTCACTCTGTCCTCAGATCACAGTCAGACCCCTGGGGTTTGATGATTTGATAGAAGAGGGAGGTAATTATTCATTTCATTCCATAGTTTATATGCATTTGTGCTGCTTCACTGCACAGTCGGTGCAAGCATTTCAGCCGCAAAGTCTGCATTTCGAAACTTTATGACTTCTAGCAATTAAATCTTCACTAGTCAAGTAGAGACTTATGTAAAAGAACACACCATTAAATTATCATCTCTACTTTAATCAAGATAACACCCCACTGATACTTTTATTGTTGGAGTTGCCAAGATGAAATTCTCATGAGGGCTGTGGACACTTGTGGAAAATGTCTGCACATAATTAATGATCAATAAGATGAATTTCAACTTTAACAAATATACATCTAAATATAGCTTCAGTTTCTTGTTGCGGTCTAAATGAGAAAATACTATGCTCATGTCTATTAGTTCAATATGAAGCAGGAGCAGATATATAATCTCTAAATGTTATGTCACATGCTTTGTGAGATCTCATAATTGTTCCAGTATTGCAGTTTCTGCTACTTTTATATCCTTTAGTTTAGCTCCCTGCGTTCTTTCACACTGTACTAATTAGACTGTAATTTAGAATGTATCTAATCATATATTTTGGGCATTGGTGCATTAAATGAGACCTTGGATGATGAAACTACGTCAGTGCACTGAGAACTGTGCAAACTCTCACTTCTAGTATGAAAGTGAAAAGACAAGTTGAAAAACACTGAAATGTGACATATGTGATTTATGGGGCATATTATGGCTGTTTCAGGCTCCCTAGCAGAGAAAGGAGAGCATGCAGTGTCAGAACATTTTGTTGAAAAAAAAAAAAAGCCCCCAGGTGACTGTGGATCAGTGTAGTGCCAGTTCTATCTCCGACTGTAACTCTTCAACTCTGTCTTTCTGACCGTCTGCGTCCCCTCACTCTTTTGTTTTTTTCTCTCCTTCACCTTCATCCCATTTGTCTATCTCTCTGTCTCCCCTTCGCCTTCCCCAGTTGCTCTCTGTAGTATTTCAATGAGCTGTGCATGAGCGTTGCTCAGAGTGTGGGTATATGGAAAGCTTTGCCAGTGCCATCACTGTCATTTTTCCTCTTTTTCTATTGTGCGTTGGAGGTTTAATCCCTTTCTCACATTGCATTTCCACATGCTGAGGCAACAAAGAAGCCTTGTTACATTTTCTTAAACTGAGATTTTGTCACGGGGAAGTAGGACTGGCTTCTGCCAACACAGACCCCTGCATAACAGCATTGATGGTGCTGGATTTAAGTGGAAGTGTCTTCAATGATTTATTTTAGATTTAAGTGGACCTTAAAGGGGGATAAAGGACTACACTGCAGGGTTTTTTAGTTTAAAATAGAATATCATGGGGAAGTGGTGGGTGAGTGAGCAGAACTCTATTTGATGTATCTTCTTCTCTCTCTCTCTCATATATATATATTCACTGTTGATGCGGTTTTATTCAAGTACTCTTATCAAACATTGACAGATGCTTCAATCTGATCTCACATTGCAATACTTTTGTTTCAAGAATAATGTCACTCATCATTATGACCTCATACTTTCTTGCCAAAATATTATGTGTGAACTTGCAGTAGTATCAGAGGTAAAAAAAATGTAAAAACAATTTGCTTACATAGAAAAACAGGAACATAAAATAAATATGTACCTATAGTCCCTTTTCAGTTTTTTTTTTACAAACAAACAACTGGTGCTTCTGTCAAAAATGCTTTCTTGTATTTTTTCCCTGTATAGCTTTGTCTTCCCTTTGGGTGAAAGCAAAAGTAATCACCTTTTACTATATAAAACTCTACATGCATGGTAGCAGCTCTGTGAGGTTATATTTAGGAATATGTTGCCTTGTGCTAAATCATAACATGATCATGATGACAATGTTAACATACTACCTTTACTACTACTTTACTATGTTTGTGGTGCTAACATTTGGGGCTGATTAGCCCTAAACACAAAACACAGCTGAGGCTAGTGGGAATAGGATTCATTTTGGAGGTATTGTCATTGTCATCTTCTTCAACTTTTGGCTGTTCCCATCAGGGGTCGCCACAGCGAATCATCTGTTTCCACCTAACTCTATCCTGGGCATCCTCTAGTCTTACACCAATTAACTTCATGTCCTCTTTTAGCACATCCATAATCTCTCACTGTCTATCACTATCCCTCCTCTGCACAAGTCCACATTTGTGATAAAGCAAAATACTGGACTAATTCAGTCCATGTCCATGATGTAAACATTCATGTTTGCAACACATCTCACAAATCAGCCAATAATTGATACATTTCACTCAAAACTACAAATGACAGCCTGAGGGTGATGGGGGAAGGAAAGGTCAGACAATCAGTAGAGTGATTAGGACTCATCCTGTGCTAATTATGGATATATGTATGGAATTTCATAGCAAACCGTTCAACATTAGTTGAGACATTTCAGTATGGACTGAGAGAGACAGATACTGACATCCTTAGAGCCATACCATTAGTGTGGCTAAAAGAAGTGACTGCGCTCAAGAAAGTTTCGATAAGATAGTGCCAAACTATTTTATTAAGTCTGATTAAAAGGGTGTGAATGTTCAGAGCAGTGGTGTCCCACCAGACCCTTCAGGCAACAGCATGCTGTTGGCAGCATTGTCCACTTCAGAGTCCACCCTAATTAGCACCACGCTGCCTAACCTACATCTGATTAAGTGGCTGTTTAACATGATGGCCTTTCACCATATTTAATCAGCCTCCCACCAGGTTTAGCTAAAGAGGCTAGTAGGTGCCCACTCCACTTTTTTCCTTCTCCCCTCAGTTCATCAGTTGCACTTTCCAAAATTCCCAGAGTAACAAAGCTTTTACTATTCAAACCCCTTGAAAACAAGCCAAGACAAGGGTTGTGATTAAATGGCGAGTCACTTAAGAACTGGGCTTCATCTGCGACAACCACAAGTTCGAGCTGGATTCTGCAGAGTGGAGGAGGAGAGGAGTTTGTTGGAGGGCTTCACAGTCCTTCGAATTTCCCTACCATCTGGTAGACTCTATGGCCAGAAAGACGGAGAGAAAGCGAGAGAAAGAGGATGCAGGCAATTTGGAGGGAGTCCACACTTGATTTATAGTGTAAACAACACAGGCAGTGTTAATTACATCTGGGTTGCTTATAAACAGTGAGCACTTTGCAGGGGTCTCTCCAGTATACTTAGGTGAAATTATGCCAGATTATGTCTGATTCAAAAATATCTTTTCTTTATTTTATGGAGATATTCCATGACATTAACTTGGCATTTTATATGTGAATAATGGTGCAGACGGTCAACATAATATCCTCCTTGTTTTTCATTTTGTATCCATAAACGTGTTGTTTGAATGTTTTCTTTGCAGGTGTATTTCATTTCTGGTGTGAGCTTGACTATGACCTTTCTGTACATAAGGGAGTGTTACAGTGGTGGGAGAGGTATTCAGATCCTTTACATACAATAAATAGTGGTAGTAATATTCAAATAAAGGTCTTATATTCAAATTTTGATTTAACAAAACTAGCAAAATAAAGTATAACAGATGAACTTAAGTATCAAAGTTGCAATTTATTGTACAGAAAGAAAACCTAACTTCTATTTTATTGGATCATTATTTCTGGTGCATTAACAAATAAGTGGCATTTTAATGTTAGAGGTATTTGAGATGTAGCTAATTTTAACTATTTTTTAGGCCTAATGTTTGGTAGTTTAATGTATATGCTCAATTATACGCCCAGGTTTGTTTAATAATAAGTAATTAGTATAGCTGCCAAATAAATGTACTGAACTACGCAGTACCTGTCTGGTGTGTAGTGGAGCAGAGGTTTAAGGAAGAACAAATTCCTTCTTATGCCTGTATAGTTTCCCTTAAATTATTACATATATGTTCATACTATGCACTGTACTGTACTGTATTTGTACAGTATATGTATGTATGTATGTATGTGTGTGTGTGTGAGTGTGTGTGTGTGTGTGTGTGTGTGTGGACGGGAGGGCCAGCCATTCAAAGGATGGTAACTTGCCATGGGATCCCATGGCTTGAGTTGCCTGCACCAGCCTTCTGAGGATGACTGCATGATAGCGATATGATGATGGTTGCAGTCCCTGACTGCACAGTGTTTTGTTGTCCTACATTACATCAACAGGCACCTGTTTGCATTACTGTCAAGGAATGGCTGACTTGTAAGATAATAATGTTTAGGAATCTATTTTGGTGGCGTTTTGTCATTTTATTCTATTTGCATAAAGCTGAATTTCATATTTTTATTTAGTTTATTTTATTAATATGTACAAAAAAAACTGAATGAAACATGTAAAATGTGTTGGAGGGAATAAAATCAAATGAAAAAAAATCTATTTAAATTCCTCCTCTTCCACCGCCTGTTCTCACTCACAAAAGGCTTCTATGGGCAAGGGAGCATTGGTGCTAATAATGTTGATGCTGTGCCAAGCCCAGCTGGTGGTGCCCGGCACAGGGCATCAAGTGTCTGCTCTCCACAGTTGCTGTCTTTAAAAGGCTCTCTTCTCTGCCAACTGGGATCAGAGGGAGGGAGATCACATTGCTGTAATAGACGCAACCAATCTGTGAACCTCTGTGGAGCTCATTCTGTTAGCACTGTCTGAACTATATCAAATGCAAAATCGAAGCATCGCCTTGTTCTATCAGTGCAAAAAGGGGGTGGTTTGTCAAAGCACTGGAGAGCAGGTTGCATATTTTGACATTTTTCTGTGCTTCAGTTTCTTGTAACTAATTAAATAATAAAAAAAACAGTGCATGAGATCAAAATTATTTTTGATTTATTGTTGAGCACTTAACTGTACAACCATAATATTTAAGCTGCAGAGTAAAATATGAAGTGAGTTTTAAAAAATAAAAAGATTCCTCAAATGCTGGGTTTAATTTCCATTAAAGTTTATCCATGTGGTGATTCATATCAGGCAAAAGTACAGCATGTGTTCACTTGTCAATATCATATTGACTGGGAAACAACAAATTTAGCTCAAGGCCCACGCTAAGGACATACATTTGATTGAAATGTTGTATGAATGTAGCTCACAGGAAGAGAGATCTGTGAGAAATTATATTATATTCCAGTGAGAGAAGTTAGAATGTTTATGTGATAATATGAAAGCATTGCACAGTATAAAAGAATTGTAGATCCAGACCCAAGTTAAAGAACAATCGCAATTTCTTTTCTCCATGCTGCATCTATTAAACCTGTGATGGATCATCACACTAATGTTTGATTCTTCAATTCTTCTGAGAACTTTTTCTACAACAGATCCATGTCAGTATTCTCTTCCAATTCTCAGATACCAGGCTGCCATGAGATACACAGCCACTAAATATGAATCTCCATCACAGCAACCACCGAATGTGAACTGAATCATGCATTTTACAGTGTTCAGTGTGCTTCACACTTACATACAGTACAGTACAAACACGTACTTGTATGTAAACATGCATAGTAAAAACACCTTCTAACTAATGCGAAGCTGCCACCTAGCAGGTTCCTCTGCTCTCACTGTGTGAGTGGCACCCACTCTGTTCACAGCAGTGCTTGTTAATGCAGCAACATGTCTGCTGCCCCCCCATCTCCACCTCTCCCTGTATATTTCTCAGCAACACCTTTTCTCTTCCTCTTTATTTCTGTACTCACACTCCTGAAGTTCATTCCGTTCTAACAATAATCACTTTACTTCTTGTTGAGTTTACTGTATTTTTATGTATTCATATACAGATAATAAAATCATTTAAAATTTACACCATCTGTAATAATAGAAACAAATGTGTCATCACTACCAATGCTCAAAACATTACATCAGTACTTGCTGATAGGATTTAATTCCTGGTTGGGAAAATCTAAAAAAGAGGAAAATACTGAGTTTTGAACTATGTAACATGCATATATTCATATATTCTACATTCTGTTTTCACAGTAAGATCCAGTGCCCATTTCACAAAAGCGCTTTGCAAGCACAGCTAACACACAGATTGCAAATGGTGGTGGCTTCACATTTATCAACCGACTGTCACTCATAGTACCACAGCTCTCACAGGCACTGCTCTCAGGTATGGAGTTTGTTTTGATTTGTGAAAAGTGTTAAAATGAACAGGGATGGAAATTATCTCATGTTGCAAATCACAGTTTTACATCACACATTACAAATTTGGTGAAATGGGTCCCACGGCGTGCATTCACCTTTTCTGTGAATTTGCACTAATAGGTGGAAAAGGCATAGTGACATTACACACACCTTTATATGGATATATTTAGAGAATACAAACACATTTAATGGATATTGCTGATAAAATTGCAGCTACAAATATATAGTAAAAATCTGCCATCCATCCAACCTCTTCATCCCCGTAGGGGTCGTGGGTGTGCTGGAGCCCAGCTATCATACGAGCAAGAGGCAGAGTACACCCTGGACAGGTCGCCAGTCCATCGCAGGGCCACATATAATGAAAATCTCAAGTATGCTTATGACATGCAACAACCATGTCTCCTTCTCTTTCTTCTAATCCATTGTAATGCATATTCCTCCAAAGCTAGCTAAAATGTTGCACAAGAAATATTGTACCATGTGCAGCTTTTTAGTAGGAAAAACAAAGGGCAATTTACCATCCTGTGTTAGGGACAAATGCTGTGTGGATTTTTTTTTTTTAAATCATTGTCATCATTAGCCATTATTTATAGTATCCTGTGAAAGTTTGCTGAGGATGCATGTTGCTGTGCTCATTTAAAGTTCAGTGTCTTGCTCAAGTATATGTTTGCAATAGCTGCTGATGGAAAAAACAAATCTGCTAAAATGTCTTCACTGGTTTGGAAATATGGCATCGTGTTATGCGTTGTATTGTTTTCCCAATTCATTTAGCCTATGTTAGTATGACTTTATTTTTAATTGTCCCATGTAAAGCAGTCTCATCATGCCAAAAAACTGCTCTCTATTAATAACAGAGTCATTATTATGAGCTATTACACCAGAATTTGCAATTGTGTTGATGACATTGGAGAACATCCAGTGCTCTGTTTTGGTAATTATAGCTCAATGAAATGTAGACAAAATGAAATGATGCAGATGTAGAAAATATCTGGGCCTAAAGCCTCAGTGCGACATACAAATGGGAACCTGTTTTTTTTTCTCTCAATTAAATCCAAGTATATACTTAGCTCAGTGGCTGGGGATTTAGAAAAATTCAAATTACAACAAAACATTAACACAAAGTATTTCATTAGCTGCAGGCAATAATTACATACAGATGGGACAAAATAATGATTAGATTAGTTGCAAAATATCTAATCTGTCTATCTATCTACAGTATACACAGGTTGTCTGTCTCTAACTGCTGTTAATTCACATGAAGATGAAGGTTACAACAATTTGAGCTTAGAATTACTCCAGGGACATAGTTAAAGAGTTGAAACAAGCAGACGAGATCACCCGCATTTGCACATTCACACACAAATGAACTCGACTAATTAGCATTCCCACTCTTATTATGCATGCTCTGTATCAGAGATACATCTGACAAACAGAGTTAAGAAGCAGAGCCCAAGTGCGTTTGTGTCTGCAAGCCTGCCTTGACCGAGGAGGGACTTCTCATTATGCATACTTTCCGGAGAGAACACTCGGCCTCACCCGAGGCACTAAGTGACACTGTGATTATAGACTACCCTTTAATGTGAGCCTAGTGGCGTGAGAAAACACTACACGCGGCGTTCAGCATTTGTAACATCCTCGCTTCCATCTTTCCTACCATACTCCTTTTCCTCCTCCTCATCAGTCCCCCTCCTCCCACTGCCATCTCACCTACCCCGCCCTCCTCCTCCCACTCCTCCTCCCATCTCAGTCAATCAATCCTTCATGAAGTCGCAAGGTGACACAGACAGCGTTGTCCTGGTAACCATCGCTACACAACTGTTGCCTGGTCACCGAGTGCAAATAAGCCTAGAGCCCAGCAAGGCTTCTGTGCTGCAGAGAATAAGGACAAGGTATGAGAGAAAGGAAATAAAAGACTGGAGGGAGGGTT
>OMLM01007371.1:0-73756 GCA_900302695.1 Helostoma temminkii | reverse complement strand
AAAAAAAAAAAAAAAAAAGTTAAAAGCCTGTTTATCGATTCAATTAAAGAGCAAAGGGAAAATGAGATTGAACTAGAAAAAGACAGAGAGAGTGACATATTTTAAGCGGGTGGAAAAAGGGACACAGAGCTGTGCAGTAACAGACACAGTGGCTATAAATAGCGACTGGTCGGGGCACTGAGTGATAGAAAAAAGTGCAGAAGGGCAAAGAAGATGTCAGTAACTTAGGAAAGCGAGCTTTATCACTGTCACCACAATACAGCCATGCAATATGTTTTGCTTTCTTACTTCAGTTTTCTTATCTTTTCGTACTACAAGAACTGAGTAAAACAACGTTGCAGTATAAAATGAAAACTACAGACAAACTTACAGTAGTAGAGTACACGTATTGTGCTTCACTACAGTATGTCATTTAGTGATCTATGATAATGGTAACATGTTGCTATTCATGGCATTTCATTTCAGTGAGATAGCACATGAATCTTCCAAAGAATGAATACCCAAGAATTGCCATTAAAGATGATAGGAACTATGTCAGTCTGACCTAATAGATAATTATTACACTGTTGCCCTGAGGGAACAGATGAAGCTCCACTGGCCCGTTCAAGGCATCTGAAAAGAACCTAAGTGTATTATATATATTATGTTCATCATATTTCTTTGCCACACAGTTTGGCTTAGATGTGCTGGTTTAAAAGTAATTGTATATCTCTGAGAACACAAAGGGGTAGAAACATTACATTAAATATTTCAGGGGAGATGTCAAACGTTGAATTACCATGGAATAAGATAGAGCACATACAAAATGAAATTGGTATGGTTAGATTTAATGCTCCTTGTAATATAATATGTTATGTGAGCTCCTGGTTTACATTCTTTAGAGAATGGATCATCCATATTGTTTACAGTGAGTGGTAAATCTTTCTTCCTGGACTGGATTTCAGGATCTTGGCTTTGCACACATTGATATGTGTGACGCATATTTAGCTTGCTTAAAGTCTAATAACACTTCAAATTGCATCATCCATCTGTCTATCTTCCTCTCACTATTTGCCGCTGTTGTCCATCTGACTGCAAGGGTGTGAGTTACAGCTCACATAATCAGCGTGTGTGTGAATTATGGAGCCGCCATCACTGGGACTGGTGTGAATTATAGTGCAAATGAAAGCTCTGAGTGAGTTATGAGCTAGATAATCACCCTGATGAGAAAACAGGTCTGCTGATCTGAGTGTCTCAGTGTGAAAGAGAAAGACTGAGCAGAAAGTCAAAATGAAAATGCAGTGTGGGAGGACCCCTCCTCTATCTAAATTTGACTCTATTTTAATGATTGCTCACAGTTAATCAAGTGCATTTTGGATGGAACATAATACCATAACTTGGTTTCTGACAGGAAATTCCTGTAAACAGAAATTACCTTGACCTCTGAGGGACAAAATCACAGGTAACGATAATTGATTAGTCTTCAAGTTAATGTACAGACAACTAGTACATTGAGTGTACCACTTAAAATATAATCTATACAGTAGCTCACAAGCTGCTCTGAGCCTAGATTAAATCTAACCCTACTGTATATTATACTGTAAATACTAGCAGGGAGAATGCATTTAATACTAAATGAAAAGGGTTACATACTAAACCATAAGAGAAAATACAGTTAGCCCTCTCTCAAGGATGATTGTACAATGGGAGATGAGAGTCAGATTTGTTGCTATGGCGACTCATGCATCTATACTATGGCTGAGAGGCATCTGCAGTTTTGGAATCTGAGCAGTTGATTGGTGGAGGAAAAGCATTTAGATAGTGCGGACAGCCTGTCTCTGTGACTAATGACCAGCAGCGCAGCTGCAGGATGGTGGTGAGCTGTAGGGTGGCTGCCATGGCAACCAGTGAGCAACCCTGTCGCTATGGGAAGTGGCCCAGGTATGCACAAGGAGTCACGCCGTTAGGCTTGAAGATCTACACCCACCACAGCCCAAATCCCTGCCCAGTTTCTGTTTCTGTACGCTTCAGTCGGTGAGGATCAGCACTCAGAGCCAATAGGCAGGAGGTAAAAGTGATGGAAATGCTCCATAAATATCCCCAAAATTCCCAGTGGGAGCGTTCCCTGCCATGTTTGGTGGCGAATGGGACATGATGCATGAAGGCCTGCTGAGAGTCTCTGCCCCTGGTCATTAATCTGAAGATCCCCTTGCGGTAGACTGACCTTCCTATGCTGCATAAGGGCCAATTCTCTCTCCCTGATGATCCCCAGAAATCTGCCCAGCACATGGGATACATCACTGAGCAGGACACTCGCCAATGCTATGGTACCACACAAACAAGCCACATTCACTTGAAAGCTATCAGGGAATATAGTGTGACTTCATCTGTCATTAACGTTTTCTCTTTGTTTGGAAATGAATGATGAGAGTCTATAATATATTATATTTCATTTTGTTTCTGTTTGGCCATGTACAACTCCACTGGCCTTGGCTCAGAAGTATTATCATAGAGAGTATTTGTTTTGAAAGAACAAGATAAGGAAAGTAGTACAGCTGGTTAATAGGAGTTCCTTTTTTCACAGAGTATATCTGATCTCAAGTAAATCTGATCTAAAATAAATAAATTTAAAGCTATGAAAGTGCGGTGTTGTATTGTATGGTGTTACAAACACCAAGCTATGAAAACAAAGATTACAGGCTTAAAACATTCTGCTGCTTAAAAAGAACTGTTGAAACACATCAAATAAGCAAACTACAAATTCAATCAAACCAGTGAGTCAGAAAGTTGTCAATAACTTAATCAATCACTCTGTTAGAGAAACTGAACATAAAAACAACTGAGAGCAGGTCATGTGAACAAGAATGTAGCTATTGTTATCCGACTTGTTTGGTTCGTTGTGGGTGGTTTCTCCAGAACAGAATCGCTTCTGTCACCTTAAAGCCTCTTGACACTGGACTGGACTGTCACCTGCCACCGCTAGGCTCTAAGCCTCAGGCTGACTCACACACTTGAACAAACACATGTGAATACACACAATCACGCACTCCCAAGATTGATCCTAAATAAGCCTGTCAGGTAAGAAACAACTGAGTCCAGGGAAATTTGACTGATGTGAGAATTTAAAGACCACACTTGCAGCATTCAAAGATACCTACATGTAGTTGTAGTGAAAATTAATAATTAGCCCCTGCACTGCCAAAGATCAATCTCATATAATGAGCACATACACACACAGTCTTCAATTAGAAAAATGTGCCACCACCCTCATCCCTGACCCAGCTCCAAGAGGGAAACCAGTGATCATATAACATGTATTAATTCTGAGTGCTGGCAACAGATGTGCTAATTTGCCAGGCTCACTCTATTCATAATAATGTGCCAGCTCCCTCCTCAAAATGTGTGCTAATTTGCAAGGACTCATTGTGGATGTGCTAAACTACCGGCTGACATTTTGTGTGCTAATTTGTCAAGCAGGGACCTCTTTTGGTACTAATTGTGCCAAACTGTGAGTACACTTCCACAGGCCTTGAATTGCTGAAGTCCCAAATGACTTCTGTCTGCTCAGACAGTTTCCAACCTCTCCACTGCTCTCAAATTACCAATGCAACTGCAAAGAAATACCAACTACTGTGAAAATAACACGTATAAGCGGCAAGTGAACGCACTCGCCTGCACACACACAAACACACACAGAAATATGTGCCTGCTTTTGAGATCGGCAGAACCTCTTTAAAGAAGCATCTGATCACAACTATAGGTAAAGTAGCACATGAACAATGCACAATAGCTACTCTTTTTACATTAAACTGCGACAAAATAACAGTTTACTATGATGATGCATAAATTAAAATACACTAAAATATTTCATATAATCATTTATGTATCCAGCAATAGCCAAGGCATAACACCTGCCCAGAGATATTCTGTCCACTGACTTACTAACTTGCCTGACTATCTGTTCAATCTTCAATTCTATTCTATATTCAAGTAAAGGACTTTGTGGCGAAATACCAGGCAGGTAAAGATAATTATTTTCAAAAATGTAATAAATTAATCTTTTATTTTCCTTCTTGAAAAATTTGTCATTCTATGCTGGAGCACATTCAGTACAAGTCACATTCACTCTATGTTTTCTGATAGCTATTTTTCAGGTCACAATGTAGAGAACACACTACGTTCTTTCCCTGCAAACAGTATAAATATTCACTGAAGCTTGAAACTACAATCAACGAAAGCACACAAAGCAAACATGCAGAATGGCAGCACGTTCTGACCTATGTGATAAAGTTCAATTAGCATTTTTAATTTTTGCATTAAAAAAGTTTCAGTTAATTTTGTGTTATTTCTGGGTAGGTCACTTTGGAAACCTTCTATTCCTTCTTATCCCAATACAATCTCCCAGGTACTACAAATGTTATCACCTTCGTTATAATGCCACAGCGTATGTAGATGTACTCAGTGAATGCAACATTAAAGTTTGTCATAAATATAATCAATATAAAATACAATATTAAAGTTTATTATAATCAAAACCAATATATAGCATGTAGTTACGAGGTACTGTGCAGCTGTAGCAAGTAAGTAACTCAAATTATTTGATTGATTGATACACATGCATTGTGGGAAAAATAAAGTGCCTTTCACACACTGTAGGTTTTATGAGCCTTAGTGCTCTCACACTTCCTATCTGACATCCAAGTACAAACACGAGTATTCCCAATACTGCCGTCACAAGGTTATAAAGTTCAAGTAAATAAGACAAATCCCAAACCTGCCGTCAGGAGCTTTTTCTGCCAACTCAGAAAATATGTGATTCGGCTCTAATAAACATGCCATAGGGATTGAGAGGGACCGCTTATCGAACAGAATGCCTCCTAGCACTTCATGCTTCACCCGTCTGTGCCATTTCTCTTTCTATGCCCCATCTTTTTCTCTTCTTCATCAAAACAGCCACACACATACACACAGTCTCTTCCTTCCTTCCCTGTGACTACAGCACATCTCATGGTGGCCTCGGCAGGTGACAGATGGCGACCTCACAGCACTCTCACTGTAAACTGAGTTTTAATCAAGCCTAAGCACGTGTGAGAGATGCTAATTATCCACTACAGTCTAAGGCAGGCAGGAGTCCAGCCTCGAGAACATTGTGACTGTGCATGTGCATGTGTCTCTCTGCTTTATAATCACTTTTCCCATTGTGATAAAACCATTAGGGCATTATTATCCATTTGTGGCATTGCAGCTGAGAAGTACGAGGCAGGATGGACTGGGTGTCTCAAGCCTCCCTAGATACTCAAGCCCTCAGGCTGTAGTGCTCACCAAAATAAATATAGATGAGAACAGTAATCTTATCTTAAAACAAACTCTCTGAAAGTTAAGCTGGGGGATTTTCAACTGTCTCTTAACATACTTGCCAAAATGCAGGCTGCAAAGACTTTCAACTCACTATTGTGCCATTTCTGAAAATTGACATAGGCATGAAATGATAACAGTTATCCAAAGGGTGATTGCAGGATTAACTTACACTACAACATCTCCAACATGTATATGAAGGCGACCTTGAGGTAGAGGAGTGCAATTTATAATGCTGCAATTAGGTCACAGCAAATTATACAAGACTCTATCGTCTTGTCTGCTCCCTTTGCCACTCTCATTCTAATTCTCACTGTTCTCCTGCTCATCAAAATGGCCCTGTATAACACTCTCCCCATTGTTATTTTGAACAAAATGGCTGTAAAATTAGACTTTCTTTCATGTAGAAGGGCAGATGTTATCTCCCGTCAGAGCCAAAGGTCAAGAATTAATTGTGGGGGTGGCTTTTTAATGCTCACATTTAGGTTTTTGTGAGATAATGAAGAGAAAATGATATTTTACACAGTTTTGGCCATTTGATTCTCATTTTTCATTTTGATACATTTTGAGAACCTATATATAAGGTGATTATTATTTCAGATAGGTACAGAAGGTAAAGGTTGACTTCTATATAGTACAAATATGTTAGGTAAAATGTATAAGTAGTACATCAGTAGTAGATCAGACAATAATGTGTTCACACACAAAGCCTAAATTATACACACTAGGAGAGTCATTGCTAGTGGCTTGTGATGCATTAAAACTAGAGATTCATATGATAATCATATTGCCTGCTCAGAAGGGTATAAGACTATACAGCAGCTAATAAAGGACTGGTCTAAGCCTTGACACACTGTGCACAAAGGCCCACAGCACATGCCATATGTAGTATGTTAGTAAGACATGGCGATAAAGCTATAAAGTTCTATTCCAGGATTGGGTAAGTTCAATGGAAAACTGAGAATGAAAGGATATTCTTTGCTTTGAAATTCAAGGTACAATAAAAATGAAAGTTATGAAAGTGTATGTCAAATGAGGATTTGTGCCTTTGTGTGCAAGGACATTGAGACCAGGGGACGAGGGGAAGTAAGGCTTAATGATAGTGAGAGAGAACAAAGTAGAGTGGAAGGGCCGGGAGACAAGCTGAGAGCCAAAGGGAGACAAAGACAACACGAAGAGGAAGGACAGGAAAGGACAAAGGGGGAGAATGAAGAAAAGGGAAAGAAGGAAATGGGAAGAAGCCTCTCTTTTCTGGATATTGATTTGAAGCTGAAAGTGCACCTCGCTATCACACTGCCTCCTCACAGTCCGTCAGATGTGTTTAGAAAACAACATGTGATGCCTAAAGTCGGAGTAAGCTGTAGGAAATACGCAGATGGCAGATGGGTGTGCTGTCAGACAACCAAAAAGCGGAGAGTTTTGAGAGGGAGGGAGAGAAAAAGACAGAAGGAAGGAGAGGGCTGGAGCGTAGCAAATTTGACGAGCAAAAAGGAACGAAGAAGGAGAAATGGAGAATAAAAGAGGTCACTGGAGGTAGATAAAAGACACTCAATTAAACGACTGAATGGATGGCCCATTAGACCTGAACAGACACCAGTATCCTCCCCCTGTCCCTCAGCCACAGGGCAGGAAAATGTCAGCTTCTGGGCAGGGTTCATCAGCCTCCCATCAGCCACTGCGGTAGACAAGTAAGCTGATAATCTAGCTACAGGTACAGCTCAAAATACTACACTTTACTGCAAAGGTGTGTCAAATTGTCTTGCAAAAGCAATTGCACAGTGGCAGAGAAAGACAGAAATGAAAGAGACGCCGACTTCAATGAGGAAAACAGCCAGAGGCTTTACAGAACTAAAAAATTACTGAATAATAAAGTTCCTCAAATATGCATGCCCATTTTTTTGTCAATACATGAGAAAAAGATCTATCGAGGATAAATGTAAAAAAAACTACAGAAGTAAAATTAGTGGAAAATAAAAAGTTATCTTCTAGTCTTTCTCCTGATCCGCAGTCTAATGTTTATTTCACCATTTCTCACATTCATTCACACGCTGCTGCTTTAACCCAGTCCTTTGTCATTGGTAGCTGTGCAAGGGAAACAGAGGCGATTGGCTTCATTATGTCTCCTTAAAATTTTAAAACAGATTGTGTGAGATGGGAAATCAATCCAAGTCTGTTCTAGAGTGTGTGAGTGTGTGTGTGTGTGTGTGGATGAGAGTGGGATTGCTGAGCGATTTCACACAAATAGGAAAAGTGTGCCATTTTGAGTTTGGGTTACAAAACAAAGGATACTGAAGCCAAAAGATGGAGGGTTTTAGAAGTAAAATTTGTCCAATGTTTCCCCAAATTAGCTGGGTCTTTCTCAATTAAAAAAAAAAAGCCATTACATCTGTCATCTTTGTTCTCTTCTCTAACACAATTTAACCAAATATGACATAAATGCATGTGCTTTTTTTTTTTACATATCCACCCTTCACAAATACCTTCAAAGCACAAAGAGTGGAAAGCTGATTTAGAGAAAACACACAAACAAAAAATCCTCAGAGCAAAATGACAGAAAAGACAAAAATGAAAAATTAATTTCAACATCGCAGGAGGACGTTTTGCGTAACCCTGGTGGATTGCGACAATACGGTGTCATGCTGATTCAAAGAACATAATTTTAAGTAAGCCCGCCTCAATATGTTCTCCCACAGAGCCCATTTTCCCTTGTGTCCTTGGTTCACACAGAGATATGTTCATACACTCGAAGGGCTGTGCTGTCAATGGGAGCCTGAATTCTGCTTTCTCTCTTTCAGTCAGTCGCTCCTCTCCTCCTCTTATTCCTTTATTCAGTTGGCTGAAGATGGAGGTGAATCACCACATCCTAACCTGATCGGTGCCTCACATCATAGGCAACACAGCCGGAGGGCTTTTTATAATCGATTGACTTCTGAATCCCATGTAGTTTGGACGTCAAGGCTTTCATTTACAGTGTATGTGCGTTCAAATATGTTTATTTGGTTTGTATGCTTGGAATTCACATGCAGTTGCCCCCATTTACAGGACACATTAAGACACAGTCTGAAATTCATATATAGCTATATGGAAGAAATTATAAATGCACAGATTTACAATTGATCCCTTGACACTAATCCACTGTAACACGATCAGTGACCTCCCCCCAAAATGTATTAATCATAGTGCAAACACAAACATTTACTTAGACTCTCAATTAGCAGTTTCACCTCCTTCCTATGAACACTGACAAGCCATATTTGATAGCCTCTGTTAAGCAATCACTTTATAGTTAAGTAGCACAGCTGAGCTCCTATAAAGCTAAAGGTCTCACATTTTACACCCACATATGATGCAAAGCATGCTGCAATATTGCAGCAAGCGGAGGGTTTATATTTCAAACCACTTAAAACCAGATAAAAGCATATATCACACGGTGAGTAAATGTACAAGCCCAACAGAATTTGGATGTGTCACAGTTCTTACAGGCATATAGAAATCCCTGCAGCTTTTAGCCGTTTAAAATCGTCATTAATTCATAGCGACATGCATTATTAATCTACTCCCAAGTCTCCCTTTTTATAGTACACATTTGTTTGTTTTTTTGTTGTTGTTGTTTTATTTTTTTAGTTTATGTGTTTGCATTTCTCACAGATGGCAACCTAAGATAGATAAACACAGAAGGAGGCATCTGGGACTTGGCAGTGGTTACCTACTTTGCTGCCAGTTTGTGTGTTTTTTCTATTATTCCTCTTTGTAATACAAACTTATTGATTTTTATTGATTCCCTCCGTCTTACAATCTAATTGAAGTGAAGATAGCCAACTAGGTAATGAGTCATCATTGATAAATGCATGAGATGGCTAATAAAAATAAACATTTGTGTTTAGCTCCCCAAGAAACTAAAGGATATCATAGTAATTGTTTTTAAAATCTTTCTTTACTCTAAAACCTATTTCATGCATATCCGTAGTCTCTGCACATTTTCAGGCTACTAACACAGTACTACTGACGTCTATTCACAGCTGCAGATCAAGACTCCTGGCCTCCTACTACATTTTCACAGCATACTCTACTGTCTTTCTTGCCTCTCTTCACCGAAGCCATCACAGAACAGTAATAAAACACCACAACTGAGAGTGGGCTGAGAGTGGACTGCTCTAAGGCAAACTAATCTATCTTTACACTGTATCTGTTGGTCTCAACACTCCCTGTTTTTCTTCACGCTCACACTTTACTCTCTCTCTCTAATAAACACTTTTATTTTTCTTTCACCATTGTGTGACTTCAGATTTTCTTCCATCTCCCCTGGTGAGTTTGTGAGATCAGTTCCACGTGTGTTAAAAGACAAAAACACTAATTTCTCGTGAACGCTTTTAGCTCTGACCTTTGGTCAGCTCTGAGCCACACAACCACACAGAAAGACATGCTGTAGGGTTCTTCTCAGGGGAAAGTTTCACAGAACTGTGGATATAACCCGTAACCCTTCTGATACCAAGGGAGATCCGAGTGACAATGACAAGGAGTGGTAGATTGTGAATAATGAAAGTCTATACAGAAGCCAAGCCTTCCACAAGGCACAAGAACAACACATGACTGGGGTGTATTTTGATTTGATTTGCAAAAATAGACAATACGACACAAAATGCAACTGTACTCTGTAAACGAGGTCAGCTTCCTTTAATGTAAATAATCTTTTCAAAATGTAGCGAGTAAAGCTCAAAAGTTGACTTAATGCTAAGCACAGCAAAAAAAGTAATTTCATACCTTACAGCTATTTTCCATTTCAAAATGGCAAGAAATCTGTACCCTGAATTAATCACAATTGAGCCTTTTGTAAGTGCAGCATGACAGCAAGACCTTCAAAGACTCAGGACTGTAAACATGTTTTAGAAATCCATCTAAATAGTTCCCTGCTTCAAGCCCATGTGTGGTGCTGCATGCTAATGTAAGACAGATCTGCTCTTTGTTCTTGAAACCCACGGTGGGTATTTTTAAACCACGGAAATCATTTGCCAGCAGAGAGGAGATAGTTTCATATTTCTATAAGCTATGGCAAGGCCAAGTGACACATGAATATTTTAAGCAGCTTTGTGCCTATTTAAATGTGTTGCTGTGAACATGCTGGCAGTGGGCCAGGGCACAGGGTGTTATCCATAATTCCTGCAATCCCAAACTAAACTCCAGTGTGTTGATAATTCAGGCTGGCAGAGAGCAAACGCAAATAAAGTCAATTAACTACAAACTCCACTTGAATTAGTTCCCTCTATCCTTGCTTGTTCTCAACAACCTTGTAATTTCAGCAGCATAAAACAGCTGAGGGGATGAAAAGAGTTTTTTAATATAAGAAATGCAATAAAAGACCTTCATCCTAGCACTGCATTGTGGAAGTAGCTAGATAAACTTAGCTTTCACCAGTGGGAATTGTGTATTTTGCCAAAGGACTGAAAAAAATGACTTGATTTCCAAAATGAAAAACAATGTTGTGTTTTAGTCATAAATATTCCCAGACATGAATGTAGTGGGAAAAGATAAACACAAACAAAAAAATAAAAGAACAAAACGAGCACCTCTGAGTCAACAATGCTTTCAGCAGCAGTTGAGAGCCCAGGGACACACTGCATCTGCTAGCCCTGTTTGAAGATGGCCGCGATAATGTTATCACTCAACCTCACAGACCAACTGTGGACATCAAAATTAATACACTGTCAGTTTCGCTGTTGCTTTTTTACTGTTTAATTTTAAGACATTTTATGAATATGTCTACCATTGAAACTCTATCGGCTAAGATGGAAGGGCAGATGTGATGACTCATTGCTTGCTGTGTTATTTTCATGGAAGAAACTAAAATGATCTTATTTAATTTTAGCTACCAGCTGGCTGTCACAACATGTAGAATACAGACTTTGATACAGCCCTTGAATTTCCACCTCAATGAATTCTAACAAGCATCAGCGATAACTGAGAATGTTGCCATTGATGCTTCAATAGATGCTTCAATAATAGTAGCATCTTAAAATACGACCAGTGAAATCAGTCAGCAAGAAGGTCACATGTTGCAACATCGCTGTCATAAATGATATCTTAAAGAAAAGTAAAAAGACAAGCACACTTTCTGGATCTTTGGCATCCTTGACAGTTACAAAATCTCCTCTAGTGTTCTCAAACATAAATGTGAAGTAGTTACAGTTATAAAACTATAGTGTCTTCTAACAGCTTTTTTATTACACCTTTTAAGAGCTGCACCAGGTCCACTTCAGTATGTAAGTAAATGAATTACCTGCAAGATTTATGGGTGAGAAATACTCATCAGTTCCGGGGAATTAGATCAGCATATTTGGCTGCAGCTGGTGGCCTGAACATGTTTTGTTTTTTTTTTCTTTCTGACACTTGTCGCTCTACAAAGATCTGAGTACGCTTTGGTGTCACAGTATGTGTATGCTGTGTGTGTGTGTGTAAAGGTCTCAGTCTGACAGCAGAACAGTGGTTGTACAATGTGAGCCGCATGTCCGGGCAGAAAGGAACTTGGGTAGGAAGGGAACAGACAGACCCAGGGGAGCTGACCTCCTCATTTAGCCAGCCTCCTGAAGAAGCAGCTGGGATTTTATCTGCTGAGCAAACACATCCTACAGGGCAGAAAATGCAGTCAAAGGACCAATGGGCTTCAATTTCTCTCAAGGCAAATTTTACATTTGTCCTGCCTCTATCATAGCAAAGGCAATAATACAAACTGACAAACATTTTCTTTTTTCCCCGCAACAACCCTCCCACATGCTATCTTAATTTATCTTTCTTTTTTCCTCTTCCTCTTTCTTTACAAGTGCAGAAAGACACACAAGAACAGACGCTCTTTGCTAAAAGCAATGGGTTGCCCTATTCGAAATTGAGCCATTTTGCAGTGGTAAGATGTGAAGTGAGTGCTACTTGACTGACAGAGATAGTGCTGCACAAGACCCCACAAACTGAAGCCTCCATATAGAGCACATCGCAGCCTGTTACAAGAAGTGAATAGTGGGTTTTTTATTCAGGATCAAGCGCATCCGGCGCTGCCCAAAGCTGGGTCTCTGTCCAGAGTCCTGAACGGGCCATTCAGCGGCTTGTTGGTTCGCTTGTTCAGCACCATGGACAGAGACACGGCTTTTTTGATCGCATTTCAGCCGCTGCGATATTATTTAAAAAAGCATGACCTCTATCTCAACTAAAAGCAAAAGATTACAGTGACATTAATCACCTCTAACTAATACCAGAAGCCGTGCAGATTCACGGTGTTAACATAGGTGACATGTTGGGAATGGCGAGGTAGGTACAGGTTAATCTTATTTTTTGTTATTAAATTCACAGAATATTCAAATGTGTATGTATATACACACACAAATACATCAGTATGATCCAAGCCCAGATTTCACTCATCTGTGTCAGAACACCTGAGGTATTTATTAGTTATTGCTCCACTTTCTCTGGAAGGAATTAAGCCATTATTCGGCGGCATGGAAACTTTGAAATAAATACTATTACGCAGGGACGGTACCGTTCCCTACGGATCACTGAATAGACGCCCGGTGTCTGTCAGGCAGCGTGTGAGACGGGAAATCGCTCATCGGGCTCAGGATGCAGCAGGAAGACAAGCACATCCCGTTGCCATAGCGGCGGCTCCTGCGGACGCGAACTGACTCTTAAACAGGACCCTCCGGGAATTGGGGATTGTAAGAAAGTGCTGTCAACACTTGATGACATCCGTTGACAGGAGGGGCTCCCCTGTCACTCCAAGATGTTCTCTGTACATTCAACAGATAGCGGCATAACGCGGGCATCCTGACGGAGCTAATTAAACACCAGACCAAATCACAAGAGGCCAATATTTAGTGGTTTTATGAGAGAAACACTGAAGTTGAAAGCACATTTTACTGTATAAATCAGCAGCAAGGCACTGTGGTAACTGTTTAAGAATTATTCTAATAACCACTATTAATTATACCATTATCCAGCCAATCGATAATGTTCTTTAAAAAAGTGGAAGATCAGCTTACAGGCTGAGCTACACACGAGCAGCCTACTATCAGTATGTGAACTGGTTTTAGGTTTGTGCATTCATCAGCTGTGCGGTTAAATGTCTGTGGTTTCCAACGTGACTCATCACCACTGAAAAGCGGAACTATCAGTTTAATCCACGCCAATAACGGTATAAGTGAGTCATTTAACAAGCTGCGGGAGTTCCGTAGTTCAGTGCGATTAAGGATATAAAGTATGTAGTGTCCAGGGTATTGACTGGCTCCTGTGACAGAACAGAGTGATTGATCCGCACTTCGGGAGTTTACATGTAAACATTTACTGCAGAGGGCATGTTGGCATGTCAGCAGTTTGAAAGACCACGAAGATGCAGCATATTGGTGAGGAGATGTGAGCAGGGGATCTAGTAGCGATGCTTTTTTCAGTTTCATCAGTTGTCCACATCTGTGAACTGTTGCGTCGCTGCACTCTTTCCTCTGTGGTGTTGATCCCCTTTCAAAGTTACTGTGACGCTCGATTAAAGGTCTGCGATAAAGAGGGACTCATCCTTGATGTCTGATGCAGGCGGCACAATGTCCCCAACAGTGTCAGACACAGTGTACGAGATAGTAACAATACAAGTGTAAACTATCTGGCAACGTGATTTCAGAGTGTAGGTCAAAGTGCCTGCCAACTGTTACATACAAAACACCGCAAGAGTGGGACAAAAACGTCTCGATACATGCACTATGCGTTTGCATCCCGTCAATGTCATTTCACAGTCGACACTCATATGGGCACTTCGCGTGATTAGACATCGTTACAGATGGCATCTTATTAGAAACATGTAGAATCTTACCAAATCTTAAAACGTGCGGCATCCCGCGAGAGTAACCAAGAAACAGGAGCAGAAGCGGGATCAGCCTGACGTTGGACCTGAAAACGAGACTGGTTATCATCAGATGATGGGAGGTAATCTTCATGTTGTTTTTAAAAAATGCACAGTGATTTAATCCCCCCGTTGCGCGGGTACGTTTCCCCCGTAATTCTTCTACGGTTGTTAGGCAAGGCAGGGTGACGGCGGCCCTGGATGCGCAAGATCACGGCATGGTCACTTGCGCTTTCCCTAAATCCATTAGCAGTCCTGGCATGTTTCCTTTCCCTTCCCCTTCTCCTCCTTCACTGCGCCAAGAAACAACAATCATCCGGATCGAGAAACCGCGGGACATCCATGTCGAAGGGTACGGATCCAGTGGGGAGGGGGGAGCCCAAGCATGGGCTATAGGTGAGGTATGAGAGTGGGTTGGAGAGGGGCTAGAGAGCGCCAAGCAGAGGAAACAGCAGCGATATGCAGCCCCCTATGAGGCGCTCTGGGTTGCTTGCGCTCTCATTATACTGCACTGCTGCACAGGCTCTGACGTCGAGCCAAGGTTAGTGTTGTGAACGCGCACCAGAGAGAGAGAGAGAGAGAGAGGCAGAGAGAGAGAGCGAGAGAGACGAGATGGAGATACAGATAGAAAGAGAGGATGAGGTGAGAAGGAGGGGGAGGAGGGGGGATGGAGAGAGTGACGACTGGATGGGTGGAAAGAGAGACAGAAATAATGGGGAGGAAGAAGCGGGAAACTTTATTTGGTAGTATCCTTAATCGCCGTTCGCTGCGTTTATTCACCAACTTTCCCAAACAAACAGTTGCCACGCGACTGAACATGTGTCGGTAACGTTAAATATTTTACGCGCAAACAACAATATTGTCTTCGGGGAGAATTGCAGCGCCACTAAATTCTGATCCAGTCACAAAAGCAGAGCATATATTCATATCATCAGAAAGGTCACTAGGCCATTAATCAAACGTGACTATAATATAGTGAAGCATGTGAGAAACGATGAACTCTAACCCCTGTTTCAGCACGACGGACAGAGACGCATGAAAACGTTGAACTCTGGGAAATAAACAGACTATTAATAATGACTGTACACCGCTGTTCGCACTAGGGAGAAATAACTGTACACACTTCACTGCACACAATAAGGTTCAACACGAGCGATGTAATCTCATGCCTGCACGGTGTCGCCGCATTATTCTCCCGCACACTCTAGTGGGATATGTAGGCCCAGACTCTGGTTTGTCATTCACAACTTCACTTTCTATATTTTACGGGATTTCAAGCAACAACCTCTCAACAATTTCCACCATCATTCCAGAAATGCGGGAGGAGTGGGATGAAAGGGATTAAAATTGGCAGAACAGCAAAACCGTAATATCGACAGAGCTGCTGAAAGGCACGACAATTTAACCTATGCATATAACTCCACTTTAAACTTGAAAGCCTTTCAGCAACAGACCTATTCTTGAGTCTGAGCTGTGAGAATTTCACTGGAAAAGACGTGCGATATCTCCCGAGATCGTGCGCCTATCGGGTTTCTATCTGATTAACGTGTTCAGAGGAGGGTATGTCCTATAGGATGCGCTGCTTCAAGAAGATGGATATCTGCAGCTGTTCCGTGGGCCCGCATGCATCGATTCACACTACATGCGCCTTATCGGCGTCCGACCCCAGTGAGCAGCTCTTCATGGGGCAGTGTATCAGCTGGAGCTAGAGATGCGCCTCTGCTCCAAGAGGGTGGAGAGCTATTTAATCCCAGCCAAGATGTGAAAGAAGCTCTTTGATCGGCGCCACCAGCGTCCAAAGCCTGGATGAACACAGTCATTGTGTGACTCAAGTGTGAATGGCTGACCTGTGTGCGCACGAATGTGAAGAAGTACTCCAAAATAAAGTCACTGCAATATTCCTGTGTGATTTTTTAAAAATATATCACTCAAATGACCTTATACTTGTCACCAATGTATTTGTTAAGTGCCTAGACTGCGTGTTTCTTTTTGGCTGCAGATTTGGAAAATTATACACCCATACATTAAAAAACACACCTACTGCTTTTCTTTTTAAAGTGCTACTCCATTACTGTACTAGATATGTTAAAAATCGCTGCCCAAATAAAACTCAATGCATTTAGGCCTTTGGTGACGAGGGCGCTTGTATCAGCTAAAGTAAGACGTGAAGTAATTACAGTACATGAGTTCAAGTAGTGTGAACACTGACTTTGAACGTGTGTCAGTGTGCGTGGGTCTGCAAAGCAGCACTCTACAGTGTGAGAATATCAAAGAGAATGGCACTCATCATGCTACCATCTGGACCATTAGCATAATTATGGAGAAACTCGGGGTTTCCATATAAGTCAGCAGAGCTTCACACAGCATGAAAGAAATGCTTATTGAGTTCAGGGAGAAGATTTCAACTGGAAGGCAGGTTGTGTTCCTCTTAATGTCACAGCGCCCTCTGGTTCAATAACAGGTACTGCACTATATGTAAGTCATCAGGTGCCACTACAGTCAGTGCACCAAAAATGTAATTAGCACAAAAGAATTAAAGCTGCCACAAATGATTGCGATCTAATTAGCTATTGTATCTATGTGTGTGAGCAGAGGGCATTTAAGGGGAAAAATGAATTGAGCTCGTTTGAAATCGTGTCTGTTGTCATTTGTTAATAACATTAATGTCTTGATCAACAATTATCACGAGTCATAGTTTGACAAACTTTTCACTTCCCAGAGTGCCGGACAGAATGACACAGAAGTGTGTGTAAACCAGTTAGAAAAGAGGACATGCTAGGTATGGCGAATTGCCTCATTATGGTGTTAAAATGACTTCTGCTCCTTTAGCTCATCGTGAATAATAGGAAAACACCCCTGTGTCACAAGGGAGATGTACTCTTTTTTTCCCATCTATGATCAAACCGTGTCATTTTCGAAGGAGGACCACAAATTAGATGAGTTCATACACACCCACTCACTTTGTAACCCAGGGAGGCTTCCATATGAGCTGGCTGCTGTGTTTATTCAGACACAATTCATGCACTGGGTAATGCAAAGGGGACTTTATGCAAAGGAGAGATAACCACTGCTAAAAGCCTTCTGTCATTCTCTCTCTCTCTGTTTCCCTCCCTCCCTCACTCACTCTCTCACGCAGGCAGACTGGTGGAAAGATAGCAATGGCACAGGGAAGGAAACCATGGAAACGAGAAGCTGATGCACTTTGAATGGTAAGACCCTGAAAGAGAAAGCATTCATTGAGTTCAGTCGCCCTGTACCAAAGGCTCATGTCTACTGCATTATTCTGAATGCTACAAGTTTATTTGAACATAGCCGGCTCCAGAAAGCAAACAACAGTCTCATTTCATCTGCCTATTATGGTAGAATGACTGTAGTTAAGGATGTCTTTACACTGTGCAAACTGAAGAAGGGGGCCACAAAAAACTCACGCTTTCTCTGTTGCAGTAATCATGGCAGTTCTGTAGTGCTGGGTTGAGTACATGTTCTGTTTGTGGCCTGCTTCAGCGATGCAGTTGAGCATAACGGCATGCAAGTCAGCACTGGTCTATATGTTTTGAGCGGTGCTGTCAATGAGATCCGTGGTACCTCAGTGGGAATACATTCTTCAGAGACGACAATTAGTCAAGTGAGACAGTAATTAGGACCTCTCTGCACACTGTCACTTTCAGTTTGTGCTGACGGGTGCCCACAAATTCCCCCCTGTAACTGCAGCCAGGCAGACTTACTACTGGTGCTGCACTCTGACTGTGTATTGTGACTTCTTTCAGTCGTAATACTTTCAAAAACGGTGTGGTAATTTTGTTAGTGCTGTGATTGATGAGTATTATATTCAATTCTACCATGTGTCATCATAACTGTGTCCAGATCATCATATCATCATGATGGTAGGATTAAGGTACTTTATCATTACTGTGATGACCCAGCTGCCAAGTTACTGTAGTGCAGAGGTTAGAAATGCCCCATTATCAACACCACAGACAAACTATTACTGCATATAACAATACAGCATCTGAGAATAACTATTCTTGCACGTACATCTACACAGTAGCCTATAAATTGAAAAATACACTGCTCAAAAAAATAAAGGGAACACAATCATTCCAATGTAACTCAAGTCCATCACACTCCTGGAATATCAACCTGTCCAGTTAGGAAGCAACACTGATTGTGAATCAATTTCACCTGCAGTTGTGCAAATGGAACAGACAACAGGTGGAAATTAGAGGCAATTAGCAAGACAACCCCTATAAAGTAACGGTTCTGCAGGTGGTGGCCACAGACTATTTCCCTGTTCTCATCCTTTCTGCCTGATTTTTGGTCACTTTTGCATTTTGCCAGTGCCCTCACCACTAGAGGTAGCATGAGGTGGTGTCTGCAACATACAGAAGTTGTGGGCCCTAGGTTCCTTCTGCGCATGACAATGCTAGGCCTCATATGGCCGGAGTGTGTCAGCAGTTCCTGCATGATGAAGGCACTGATGCTATGGACTGGCCTGACCATTCCCCAGATCTGAATCCAATTGAGTACCTGTGCGACATCATGTCTCATTCCATCCACCGACGTCACGTCGCACCACAGACTGTCAGGAGTTGATTGATGCCCTGATCCAGGTCTGGGAGGAGATCTCTCAGGAGAACATCCGTCGTCTCACCAGGAGCATGCCCAGACATTGTAGGGAGTGCAAACAGGCACGTGGAGGCCACACACACCACTGAGCCTCATTTTCAATCGTCCTGAGGAATTTTGTTGTTTTTTTTTCAAATTTCAGATTCTTGTTTTAGATTAGCTCCAAATCAGTCACAAGCAAATACCATGTTCCTTCTCCCCACTACGCAGCATACTTGGCATCCATATCCATATTATATTTGGATCACAGATATTTTTTTGCACACATTTGGCTGTGAGTTGCAAGCATATTTGACAGCAAAGGCACACAAACAGGAAGAGATGCATTATTAAAAGTGGCTTAAAGGCTTGTCAGACCACAACTCATTGCACTACAAACAGTCATGGCAAATGTTTTTACCCCTTCTGTTAATTCCAGGTTTTTTTAAAAAATTATAATAAAAAAATGTCTGATCATAGCAGGCCTTAGTATCAGGTAGATACAATTTCACCAGGAGCCACATTAATTTCTCCAAAGAACTTTTTCAAAATGACAAGGTTGTATTTTTTTAGTCTGGGCTGAAGCCACGTCACAGTTCAGAGGACATGCTAACTACCTCCTGCAAAAGAACTTATTCTGATGATTACAGGTTACAAAAGTTAAACCATAACACTGATGAGCATGTCTGGTCCAGAGTAATAGACTGAAACCTACAATTAAGTAAACAGAGCTCTTCATTAGTCATTTGTTTTCCAGACAGATTTCTAGAACCTTTCTAACATAATATATTTATGTTAAGTGCAAATCCATCCAGATCCAGTGCCTCGCTGTTCCCTGGCTTTCAGAAGAAGCTTAAGTGGCAACATGGCCAGTGGGGTCGGTTTTGCCCAAGGATTGGTGTTTAAAGCGCATTTAGGAGAACACAGAAAACACTCTGCCCTCAACATAAAGCCAGTGAAAATCATGTTCAAGCCCTGAGAAGCACATGAAATTTGTTCATAATCCCATAGCAAGTTGAAGACAGTCTTCAGCCATGCCATTTTTTGGACTTATGATAGCTCACATTCTCATATTGTTACAAGGGGAAAGAGGCAATTTGCTCAATACTCTTTGTGCCTTTCTAAGAGTCTAACAGGCAGGAAATAGCCTGCTCTTGAGCCCTAAAATTGTTCTGATTGACTATATTGTATCAGCTTTTTGCTTCTTCCTGTTGAGGATTAAGGGGAGCATAAAATGAAACCACTTTATTTCTGCCATTCAGAGTTGGCCTTGTAGAAGCACAACACAGTGCAGCATACACTGGAGCAGTCTTTTGAAATAGTGTTATTCCTGATAGTGTTGAGGCATTATAGCAAAACTGGAAAGGTGTTTTTTCCTTTTGTTCCTGTTCTGTCTTCAGAGCAGAAGTGAATCAACACAGCAGGACCTCATCCACCCAGACATAGGTGGGAGGAGGGATCCAGGTTGCTATGGTAAGGGTCATCCTGACTTCACCATGATGGATAGCAGTGATTCTGTAACTGAGGAGGAGTTAAGTTGGGCACCATGGCAACAGGCCACAGACAGATAGCACGGGGTGGGTGGGAGCATGAAGTTGTTTGATTGATCTGACTCAGCCACTGTGAAAAATATAGGCCCAGAACTGTTGGCTCAATTTCAAACTTGGAAATTGCTGTCTTCTTATAGAAGGCTGCACTTTACACATACTACATACTACATCAGATGCCTCACAACAGAAGTTGTTCTCATATTTTCTGCTGAAAATATGCAAAGCTGAAAATAAACATGGCTTTTTTTAATCGTATTCGTTAAGATCAACCAGAATCCGAAATCCACATACCCTATAGGTGTTACTGTGCGCAGGCACAAAATGACACCTCTGGTATTAATACATTTAAACCAATTATGTGCTGCGAATTTGCAGCCAGCACCTCCACTACCTGTGAAACACTCATGTGTCATGACAGCCTGTGCTGAATGCAGTATGAGTGTAGTCTGCCGTGGAAGAATCAGAGAGAGAAAGAGAGAGAGAGAGCAAAGCAGACACAGACAGAGAGATGTTCCTCTGAAGCCCAGGCCCATCTTTTATTTATGACCCACAGGAAGTCCTTCAGCATGTCCTCTAGATGATACCCGGGAAGTAAGCACAACACGCAGCCATCAGAACACAAGTCAACCTGACCACTCACTGACAGTGAAATGGGGCGTGGTCAGCAGGGGGTTGATGCTGGATGTGGATTTAGTTTGATGTCCTCTGGGTGAAAGAGTATCAATTTTCATGCTTGTGTTTTTTGTCTTCTTCCCTCCTTCCCCTACCTCTGCCTGGTTCACAGCTCCCCCAAAGTTTACCAAGATTCCCACAGACCAGATCGGCGTGTCAGGGGGTGTGGCATCATTTGTGTGCCAGGCCACTGGCAATCCCAAGCCTGTTGTCTACTGGAACAAGAAGGGCAAGAAGGTCAACTCCCAGCGTATCGAGGTGGTTGTCAGAGTGCTCAATGGTCAACTCCTTCTGTAACAACATGACACATACACATTTGTTAATCCAGTAATATACATGTATCAATATAGGGAAATAATAATAATAAAATAATAATCTGCAAATACAACAACCTTTGTTGTTTCATAAAAAAATTGAAATGCATATTTTATGAAATACACGAGAGTTAGCTGAGAAGATTTGCATCACTGACATGTGATGTATGCTAAACATAATGCTGCTGTAAAGCCATGAGGCGATTAGCTTAACTTAGCATAGCATAGACAAGCAGCAGGGAGAACCAGCTAGAAAATTATCATATTGCATGTTCTTTTAAAATGCTTGTAGGTGGATTTTTTTAACATAAGCAAGCTAGCTTTTTCCACATGATGATCTAATCATATCAATGTGATAACAAGCACTATTCAAGTATAATTAATTAATTAATAAAAAACAAATAAAATACAATAGCACTGAACTAAATTTCAGAGCATCTTTCAGAAATGTCCAAACGATTTACATTTAATAGATTGTACTTTAATTACTGTTGAAAAGCTAAAAGCTATCAAGCAGGCCACCCCAAAGAGTTCAGTAGAGGCCTGACTGTATATCGATATGTGACCTAATGTTCAGAGATACTGCATTTCAACCAGAGGACCCACAGGTTGGTAAGTATCTACTCTGCTGTCTTGTGTGAGACTATGGGGCTGTGTATACAAGTATATTTTCTGTATCTGTGCCTGACATATTTTACTATTGTCATATTTACAAAAGAGAAAAAGTAAACTATTATAAGTGCAACATTATCATTTGTTGTTCCAGTGGTGATTCATTGTTTCCTCCACAGTTTCTGATGTGTATTTTCCTGTGGTTTTGTGGCTGTCTAGACAGTAGAGTTTGATGAGGGTGCAGGTGCTGTGCTGAGGATTCAACCACTCAGAGCACCTCGAGATGAGAACATCTATGAGTGTGTGGCACGCAACAGTGAGGGAGAGGTGTCTGTCACTGCAAAGCTGGCCATTATTAGAGGTAAGACAAAAAAATGCACACACACAAACTCACACACTATCTCCATCCTTTTCCACGTTAGTGGTGCTTTCTTTTCACGTGCACACACACCTGGCTTCAGACATCATCCCCGGTTTCTGTCAGTTGTAGATGTGACAATAGAGCCATGCCACACCCTGTCTCCAGAGCGAGCTGCAGTGAACTGTTCTTTTTATAGTCCCTCTGAGTGCGACCAACCGTGATCTGGCCACAGAAAGGACTAGCTAGTGTGCTACCTACAGAGTATTTCAGCATCCCAGCTTTTTGTACTTACTGCACTTCCTGGCCAAAGTAAGGGTGTTAATCTAATGTACGCTGTCTCCTTGGAGGGGAGACTCATCTAATGTTGTGCTCAAACATGCTATGAACTAATGTTGCTGTGTGTGGCTGAAAGCCTGCAATCTGAGCACTGGCCATTTGCCCAGCACAGCAGGAAAGGACGAAGGAATAGAGGGATGACTGATAGGCTGATACTACAAAAAGAAAAATCAGGGGATTATGCCTGAGTTTGGCAGTCAACCCACTTCTGCCAGGGAAATTGAGGAAGAGAAGGAAAGAGAGAGAATAATGTCAAGGTGAGGTGAGAAGAGGTATGGTTTTAGGTAAGGAGGTGGGGGGAAGTGGTGTAAGTTGAGTAACACAGGGTGAAGCAATAGAGATGAAATCGGATGTAGGAGGAGTGGTGGAGGGGGAGTAGAAGTGCGGGAGATGGATAAAGATTGTGGAGTTGGCAGGCTGTGTGGTAAGCAGAAGGCTGGTAGCCCAGGGAATAGACTCCTGTCCATCTGTTACCCAGCCCATCATCTCTGCGCACACAGCCCCAATCTAAAGCACATTACGACATAAACTACACCTCGAGGGTGAGCTTCTCATTGAGTGTGGCCATGTGTGTCTTTTCCTGTTTGTATAAACTTTTCCCCTACTGGGATCTATGTACTGTGAGGTCTTCTGTCCCCACTGTGACAATGGAATTAGCTGTCTTTGAATCTTTGTAATCAGCTGATATATTCTGCACAGTAAATAGATTATTAAACTTTAATGAATGACAACAATATTTGACCCATTAAGCAAATTCAGAGCACCACTAGCCACAATAATTACATTTGTCAAACACTAGATAAAGAAGCAGACTGGTTGCAGACACATCGCAACAGACACAATGGTTCTTCCCAGCGTGTGGATGGGTAAAGATATGTATACTGATATATACAACTCTATATATACATGTTTAAACTGCGTGATTTTGTGTTGATATGTCGGTTTTTTAATATTATTTTAATATAAATATAATGAAATGTTGTTATTTGTATATATTAATTACAAAACACATTTTTCAGGTTAATTTATCTATGGTGTCAGGAGCTTCTTTCGCCTCCATCTATACCCCACACACTCAAAAATTACACATTAGTTGCTAACTGTAAAGGAGTCTATTGATTTTCCTGAAAGTGCAGTGTATTGATATGTATATATTAATATCATGATATATTATTACATATATACTGATAGATCATTGTATCTATTAATATTGCTCACTGCATATTACTGCAGATTCCTATTTCAAATATATCTTTTAAAAGTGCAGTGTTTATATGGTGGCATTTAGCAGTGAGGTTGCAGATGCTTTTCTGTTTTTTGTAGAAGAAAAATGTACATGATTATATTAACTAATGGCGTATGTGCTGCACATAAAATGTTTTCTCCCCTCTTGTACACCAAGATGTAAAGGTACACTGTGTAAACAGTGTACACTACTAGTTCAGTGGTTTGATTTTCAACATTGTACATTAATACTAAAGAAATCCAGACTATGAAAGAACATGTCTACGCTTATGTTTTGGATTCTTCAGAGTAGCCATCTTTTGCTTTGCTATGCACACTTTTGTCATTGTCTCAGTCAGTATCGTGAGGTGGTCACCTGGAGTAGTTTTCCAACAATCTTATCCCAAACTATCTCAACTGGTTTTAGGTTGGACGATTGTGGAGGCCAGGTCATCTGATGCAGCACTTAATCACTCTCCTTCTTGGACACAACCTAGAGGCATATTTAGGTGTATTTATGCTATCTGTCAATTCATTAATTTCTGTCCCTGTGACTTCAATCTAAGTTGGGAGAGACGCGAAGTGGAGCTACTGTAATGCAACAAATTTTGGCTCCTTCAAAATTTCTCCAAGGGCACTGTATAGGTCCGAAATGTTTAAACTGTTGTGTTCTGCAGCATACTGTTTAGTGTATTTTGAAGTACGCAGTAAACAAAAGCAGCGTCAAATCTGCACTAAAGACACTTCTCTTCTTAAATTGTTGGTGCCCTTTTTTATCCAATTATTTTTCGTCAGCAATTCAGTTTTTGATGCAGTTGCTTATTTTTCCAAATGCAGTCCCCTAGTACTGTATATATATAGAAAATTACTTTGAGAAAACATAACTTGATGCCTCTGACTATTGACAATATGTAGTATGTTCCTCTAGCCATACACCCCTGCAATTTGCTAAAGGTTGAGGGAGATATTGTGTAATAGATCATCCAAGAATGCACAAAGGTCTGCAAAGATTGTGTTTGGGTCATTCTCTTTTCAAAACACAGTTTAGTGGAGAATAGGTCCACCTACCACTGAAGTAGAAAGGAGGCTTTCCATTACCGACAAAACCAATTCACTGAAAAGTCTGTTCATCTTTTCAAGTCTTTTAATGGTTGACCAACACTAATAGCAATGTTATGCCAGGAGGAACTTGTGGTTGCCCACAGGATATGGGTTACGGCTCTATAGACTGCCTAATGGATGGAGATGTGATGGGTTATGGTGAGGGAGATTCTTCTTTTCTCTACCTTTAACATATACATCACAAATAACCCTCACCATCCCATTACTACTCTACAGCCTCCGTTCACTTTTCTTCACACTCTTCCTGTCTTTGACTCTACCAGCTTCTTTGGCCCACAGCGATGTCCATGTCTAATTTCTTCTCTCTTGTTTTATTCATTCCTTCATTTTCTCAGTCATATATTTTGCCCGACCCTCACTCTCTTTCTAGACTCTCTCTCTCCTCTTCCCTTTGCATTTTGCCAGTTCTCTGCTGCTCCACCCTTCCTCCCAACCCATCCCATCCCCTGCCCACCCAAACTACTCTTTTCTATGGACACTGCAGTTGTGTTTTTCCACCTTCAGGAGACGTGGATATCTGCAGTTCTGCATGTTTGAAAACCTCTGGTGGGCGAGAGATTCTCATCACTGCAGCAGTGAATTTGAGTGTGTTTGAATGTGTGTGTGCGCGTGCACCACCCTCATGAATGTGTGCATGTGGATTTCTTCATTTATGAGTGTGTGGGTTTGTGCATATCTGTGTGTGTATATTGCTGGTTTGTGCAGAGTAATCCTGATTATACTCACCTCCCAGTGTCCCATTTTAGGAGAAAGGGAGATGAAGAATGGGGGAGGAAGGGGGTGAGAGAGAGAAGAGGGAGGAGAGATGTTCAGCTACCACAGCAAACACCCTTCATATGAACAACAGAGTCAGATCAGTGATTCCCTCCAGGCGTCTGCTGCATTGGCAGCCTGGCGGCTAAAGCAGCATTTTGGTCTGGAAACAACTGAGAGTATCAACTCAGCCTGCAAGAGGATTACACTCCTTCAGTGGAGAACTGGCTCTTTCGTTACGACCCCGTCGTCTTCACTGTTCTTATTCCCTCCTTCCATTTTCTTTCTTGCAATCTATACGTATTGCATATTTATATCGAATACATTAAACTTTATCACAACCAATTAAGTAGCAACATCTTGTCATATCTTGGGTCAATTTTTTATCATTCTCCTTAATCAGCATTGTGAGCAGTTTGGCATCACGTCTTCGTCTCCATCAGTTCGTTTCATTATTTACTTCCTTTATCATAGGGGAAACACTGACTAGCAAAACCCTTCAGAGCTAGTAGGAGTTTGTTATTGTTGTGGCTTCAACATCTACAATTATCTCCTCCTTATACTGGTGGAGATTGTGCTTGAGATGGTGGAAGAATTCATGTTTTAATTCCAACATGTAAGCTCTACCTTTCATCATGTAATCACGCAGCTGTATCGTCAGTATCCACAATGTGAAGACTTATCGTGAAGAAAAATGATCATGGTACATTGTGGATAATATGAAATGGCACAATCTAGTTTCTGTGTAATAGAGTGGTTTGTGCGAGACTGATTGTTTATTGTTTATTTGTTTAGTTTGGATCTGTGAGGAGAGGCAAAGTGAGGTTGGTAGAATTGATCTGCAATGCTAAATCTGATTCTGCATTATATTGTGGTCTATTATCATAGGTCCATTAGCATTTAAAGTGCTCCCCTTCAGTCCTCCTGCAGTCTATAGGAGACAAGGCCGTGCAGCCCCTAAAGACTCCTGAGTGGCAGATAAACCCGAATTAGGTTGGAACCAGCTTTTATTCAGGTTTCCTTCATGCACATGGCCCTTCCTACGGAAATGAACTGAAACATGAATAGGCAACCTGCTTCTTAACAAGGACAAAATGATGATTTTTTTATACAGAAGGGAGTGAATGTGTGTGTTTGGGCAACTGTGTGTGAGAAGGAAATACAAGGAGAGACAGGGAGAGAAAACCTGGAATCATATTTGTTTGTTTGCATCATATGCATTATGTGTTTGTTTGTGCCTTTCTGCACTAGTATGTGTGTGTGTTGATGCATGAGTTGCATATTTGCCCAGATCTGGTTGGCTCAACTGATTGGTTTTGGGCACCAGGCCTGATTGCCCTTCTGCAAACATAACCAGGCCAAAATGTACGCTCTCAACCTCTTGATACATACAAATTCACACAAACACAAAGCTCCAGGGAACAATGCAGGCTGGTCTTTGCCAATGTTCCCCCAAACGCTGTTGACACACACAGTGTTTATGTAAACAGGGTGCATTTTTCCATAGGCTGTCTTATCAGTTTAACCAGAAGATGAAAACTAAGCGGTACATTTGTGCAGCAGTGTTTGTGTTTGATAAATGATTCATTTGGCGAGAAGAGTGATCAAGGCCATGCCCGCAGTATCTATTTCAAGCAGCGGCTGACTCATCTAGGAGCCTGGCTGAATACCTGTAGCTCACTGTTGTCCACTCAACTGAACTGTACATGCCCAGCATCTATGTATCTATGTATCTATGTATCTATGTATCTATCTATCTATCTATCTATCTAGCTATCTATCTATCTATCTATCTATCTATCTATCTATCTATCTATCTATTTCATTTTCTCTTGCTCCACTGTAATGATTCAATCTAAGGTCCACCTGCACTCCATGTTTGCAGCACTGATAAATACCTGACTGGAATATAGAGCCAGACCCCTCCTGCAAGCACACAGGCACATACACACATGCATGCACACCCCCCCGTGCCTGCTGCAGTGGCGTGCTCTAATTAACAGCCAGGGAGTCCATGTAGTGGTAGCCGGCAGGGCGATAAAAAGACCATCTGAACCCTCTCAGGAGAGGGCTGTGTTGGGGGAGGGCAGAGGGAGCAGATGTAGTCCTAGCATATTCTTTGCCCCAGGGGACCTCACCGCTTGACCTGCCTATCGATCTCCCCACTCTTCTTTCTTACTCTTCCTCCCTGTCTCATCAATGGCCGTTCCAGTGGCCTCCATTGAGGTGTATCGTTAGCACTGATCAGTCGATGTAGTGGATGGAGGAGGCACAGCGGGTCAAGGTGGTCCCCTCCCTTCAAATGGTTCTCCCTTTTTTGATGTCAGAATGACGGTACGGTACAAGGCCTGATACCACCCCCAGCAACCCCAGCATCCAGACAAAAGCCTCTCCTCTGAGCTTGATTATTGTCCTTCTGTTTGTGGTATTTTTTCCTCTCCTTCCACCTCTTAGCCACGCCATCAGCATTCCTATCTGACAGGGTCTCTCCAAAGCTGATGACTGTGAAAAGAGAGAAAGAGAGCGGTAGATCCTATCTCACTCAGCCTCTCAACCTCATCGCAGAGTGTGTGGAAGCAGATGACACCCGTCTGTCGTGCGGTTAGGTAGCAGGGAGCCCGGAGGAGAAGAGCAGAGGAAAAACACACAGTTCATGTGGCCACATTTCGCATCTCGGACTGTGCTTGCCTTTAGATTTGTCAGTGTTGCTGGGATAAAACTAGTTACCTTTTAGCTCAACAATCAAGAAGCTCCTGTGGGTTTGATTTATTAGCCCTCTTGGTAATTGCTTGCTACTGTAGGAAAGTGAAATATATAATTATAGTCACAGGTATGCGGGCTGGGTGTGGGGGAGAGCAAAGGGAAAACACACTGTATGTGTGTATGTGTGAGAGCGACAGAGTGCTGAAAAGGGTAAGGAGAGGAGGATGCAGGAGGGCTGATAGATGCTTGATTACGTGTCTGGCCATCTGGACTGTTGTCACCAAGATGCTTAAGCTCATTCACCAGAGAAAGTGTGCGTGAATGTGTTTCTGTGTGTGTGAAATAGAAAGCAACTGCTTTTTAGCATGCACACGCCATCTTTTTCCTCGATATGTGTGGACGTGTTATTCTACACATATCACACTAAATCTGTGAAAATGCTAATAAGTACATAGATGTAGGAGCACGTGTGCACATGCACATGCACACACACACACACACATACACACCTAGGCAACATCAACTGCCCTCTCAGCGTAATCAGACATATCCAGACGCATGCAGACACATCCCAGATCGGCCTCTCTAATCGCTGGTGCATTTTAACAATTACTGCTAACAAGTCCTTATTACCCCCAGTGCCCTGCCCCTCCTCTTGATCCCAGCTTCTAATTGCTGCTGCTGTTTCTGAACAGCTCTCTGCATAGTTATTAGACAGAAATCATTACCAGCACATAACACAGAGCCACACCACAGAAAAAAACCCACAGTTCAATGTCACTACCACCAAACACCTGTGCATCTGACTGTACTGTATGCTAGTGTTTATACGTGTGTGTGCATGTGTCAGTACTTAAGTTAACTCCTGCTGACTGGGCGGTATGTTTATACGTCTGTAGAAATGGCCTGCCACACACAAAAACCTAGCTGTGTCTCTGCCCACGTACTAGATCAACTAATGACTAGCTAGCTATAGGAAGGAACACACAGCTTTGATAAGGAAGAATATATATATATATAGGAGTTCATTAGTGAACTTGCTTACATTAGCTGACCCTATCACATATCTGTTAAGCAATTCTAGAGGACTGACTAATGTCACTCTTACTGTGGATGCTGTCTGAGTGCTAAATGATGTCTGTGTCTGTTCTATCTAAATACTTTTTCCATCAACAGAAGACCTGTTGCCGTTTGGCTTCCCCAGTATAGACATGGGTCCCCAGTTGAAGGTGGTGGAGCGGACAAGGACGGCCACCATGCTGTGCGCTGCCAGCGGCATTCCTGACCCAGAGATCTCCTGGTTCAAAGACTTTCTCCCTGTCGACACCAGCATCAGCCAGGGTCGCATCAAACAACTCCGATCAGGTGAGACAGATAAGAAGTTTGAGTCAGATCAGTTTATTAGCAAATACGTAAAAAATGGTGCAGCTAAAGCTCATTATTACTATCAGGTAAAATCCCTGTTGTTCTATATTTGATTATTATCATGCTTTTATTATGATTGAGGGATTACACGCTCCTCTCTGAGTTTATCTACATCCTTTAGGCACAAAAACCTCTTTAAAGCCAATTTCTTAAAAGGATAATTGTACTGTCCTTAAGCCAATTAACAGATGACACTTTAAACTGACAAATGTCTTCCCGTTGTGATTCATGTCAGAAAATACGGCCATTATGAAATAAATATCAAGTAAAGTAAATTCATCCCTTATACTACAGATAGGATAATGACCTGTATAACCACAATTCTCATTTCTCATATCTCAAAATCGGAGTTTCTTCACATTAGGCGTTTAACCGATGCTCCTCTTATCTTCTGAACCGCCCAGCCTGAAACTATGTGAAATCAGCTCAGTGTCTAAAAAAGTGAGTTTAACAAGAGGAGGAGTTTTTCTGCTATTGAGAGTGGAAGGAGTCTGTGCGTAAAGACAGACTGAGGGATGAATACAGAGGAATCATATCTTGTGCTTAAGACAGTTTGTTCAGCTGTGTTTATGCTCTTTTGTATAGATGATACAGTGTCTCCTGAAGTAGGCAGGCACGTATTTTCTCAGCCATTCTCACTCAGCTGTCCTCTGGGGGAATGAAAGTGATGGTGAGGCGAAACCATTTTGTTGTTGCTTCATCCATATTCTCTGTGCTCCACCATCCTGCCAGCTTTGATATCTCCCTGCTGTCAGCCAGTATCCTTCACTATTTTGCCCTCTTGTCAACCTTGTGTCTTCGTCTCCATTTGCAGAAATTGCCATTATGCTGTTAAAGAAAAGTATGATTTACACACTTTAAAATGTGAACATCTTCAAGAAATGACATGTTATTAAATCTTATCACCTTAGTTGCAATTGTCACACTTGCCAAACTTTCGGGTCTTGCATTACACATGGTGGCAGATTTATTGCATTTTTGTAAATTCTGCTTCTTATCAACTGTAGCTAACGTAGCAGATTTGATCAGCTTCTATGGCTTTTATAGATAGCACATTAATTAATGCTAATGCTAATACAAACACTTCTGAACCTCATACTGTTGATAATGTGAATTATGTGTCTTTTCAGACTTTTTATTCAGAAAATCTAAAATGATCAGGTTTTAATTTGTGTACAGATTCAAGAACTTCAAAAAACAGATTTTTAAGAATTTTTTTTGATAAATCTTCAACTTTGACTTAATTTTTCCTATTTATACGTGCACTCCATTCCCTTGTTTTAGGCACTATTGAGCAGTGGTAGAAAAAAATACTCTCAAAAGTATCATTTTCATGATGCAGAATGAAATAATTGTAACCACTTTATATACTGACAGTCCATTATTGGTGAATGGTCTGCACTTATGTAACACTCGTCTACCACACTCACTCTCACCTGCACTTCAGTGTCTTGCCTAAGGACAGTTCGACATATGGAGTCAGGGCTCAAACTTCCCCACAGTTAGTGGACGACTGCTTTATCTCTGACCCCCCAACCTGCTGAGTCTTTTGTGTCTGCAAATTACCTAAAGCTATTTTATAAACGTAGTGACGAAAATATTACAGTATTTCAGTATAATGTTGTAGTGAAGTAAAAGTAAAATCAAGGTCTCAACTCCAAGTACGTCAAAATTGCACTTAAGTACAAAACTAGTACATAAAAATTTACTTACTTTTACCTTGTAAAATGTAGACACTGAAATAAAGGTTCATTGTTTGGTTTTGTAAGGTAGAACTTGTTGTTTGGGACTCCTGTAGAAGAACATGCTGCAATACTTGAGCAACACACCTAGAATTATAATTTATTGCTTCCAGTCCTGGTGGAGAGGTTTGATTATTTTGTAGTGTCTGCATGTAGCTTTAAGCTGTTTTCTATGCTAATGCCTGTTCTGTAGCCAATTATGGTATAATTTCCAATCACCTTTGAATGTGTAACAATGAATACTTGTTACTCTGATGTACAGAAAGGTGTAAATTCCTTTATGTAAAATGTTCTGCAGTGCAGATGTGGGTGAAATGTGGTGTGAGACCAGCCTCACTGCTGCATGGATTCAAATGAAACAATAGAAAACACTGAAAACTAGGGATCAGTACGTAGATAGATCAATTATGTATGTTAGAAGCACATTTTTTTTGTAATCTGTCATAATAGCTTTGATTTTCATTTTTCCTCAGTAGGGTGTCACACAGACATGACACACTGATTCACTGCTACAGTATGTTTGGCCACATCGATGAAACAGTAGCGAGACAAATGGCTCAGTGAGAGTCACCGCAGGGTTTAATAGGATTTCAAATCACCAAAAGCATCACAAAGCTGAACAACAAAATGCACTGTATAATGAACCATACGCTGCAGCAAAATGACTTGGAGGAAAACAATTACACCTGAGCTGGGCACAAAATAGCACCGAGATGTGTTATGGATGAAGCACTCCTTTAAGATCTGTTTAATGGGGGCACCTTCCAAGCTATGCCTCTGATTTAGTGGACGTCTGCCAGCTCTCATTGGCTGGCAGTCAGGGACCTGTTTTGGGCCACAAACATTGTTTTCTCTTTCTGTCTGCTTTTCTTTCTCCTCTGGTTCTTGGAAATATTTTTATGGCTTATATTTGCCAGGACGATATTGAAAATGATATTGAAAATTACTCCAGCCAAATCCCACAAAAGATGACGCTTAGTTATGTCAAAGCCCATATGTATCAATCATCTGTCGTATATTTCCACTGCAGGTAACTGTCCAAACGATGGACGTCAACTGCTGCGAGCTCCATGTGTACACACCTACTGTAGATATAACCTGCACACACACACACTACTGCTTTCCTGCAACTAGAAGCATATGGTGCAGTATAGAGTTGAACTTTTCCTGACTTCTCTACACCTTAGCCAAGGCATCCATTTATTCCTATGTAATCTATTTCCTCACCATCTGCCGCATGTGTTTGGATGTGCATGAGGAGAACCGTGACAAGCTATCTGTCTGCCTCTGACATTTGGGACTGAAATGTGGAGAATTTACCTAAGCACTTAACTGACTTCATAGACAGATGGTGTGCAAACCCTGAGGTTGAGTGCTGGGTAATGGATAGACTAAAAGGTTGTGGTAATAGTTTAGGTCACTTTCGTGTAAAGTAAAACAGAGAAATGATTAAAACATAGAAACAGTGATAATTTACTAATGACACAAATATAGAGCATATCCATCAAGATAAACGACAAAGTTTTATTTAACTCGCATTCCTTAAAATTAGTTATGACTGTTTTGAAGTCAGGTTGTTTTATCAAGTCTGACTCAAAGTGTTGCCCATGCCTCATTAAAAATCTCTGCCATGGAGGTTATTTTTGGTCTTATTTGTTTGTCTGTTAGTCAACAGAAAATAATAAAAACAGATTTCAATGAAAGTTAGTGAGACATTGGGGCATTGGCCAAAAAAACACCTTTTTAAAGGATTTCTTAAAATGGCAACATAGAAAGATTCTTGGAACCTTTCTGTAATAAAGTCTTCAGTGAATTAATATTAAGATCTGATGATTATTTTCATTATTAATGAATCTGCCAAGGACCTCATCTGAATCAGGGTTCTGAAGCAAGAGCGTGACGTTATGTTGTACAAATTGTAAAGCCCCTTGAGGCCAATATAATATTTGTGATATTGGCCTTTTTATATAAAATCTGATGCGTCTCACAATATCAGCCAGGTGTAGCATCATTAAATTATTTTTTCCCAACAACAACAGTCAAAAACACAAATATCTATAATACATAGGTATTTAATAAATGAGCTCCATTTAGATCTTGTCATTAGTTATTAAAAGAATGATTTACACAATACATTTCTATAAGACAAATAATACTCTAAGTAGTTCAGGCCAACATTTCTACCTTTAAACTACAGTATCAAGTTAGTGTGCAATGATAACAGCAACAGTCTGTCTGGGTTGTTGCTAATGTTAATGTTAATGTAAAGTTAATGTCTTAGCTCTTGGGAAACTGGAGTCTAGCTGATCTGACTGGCCTCTATGTTGTGAAGCAGCTATCAGGTTAGCAGTACCTGTTGTTATCTGATCAGTGAAGTCTAAGCCCAGAAGACAGAATGTACTAATGTGTGCGTGGTGACCCTAATATGTGCATATATGCTTAGCACCTGTCTTTCTTCATGTATGATAATGACATGGTTTGCACAGAAGAACATTTCAATAGCTGATTTCAAATTTGTGCTGATGGTTAGCCATATGAGCTGTTTCCAGCTGTCAGATAAGTTCTCGTTTGCAGCGCTCCACCTGTCCAGCTCCATCTCTCCTCCGCTCTGTCTTTCTCTTGCTTCTCTTTTTGCCGCTACGTCTTTCAGGCTCAGCTCGTAGAGCAGATAATTTATTCCTGTTTATCTCCCAACTCTGCCCTGCACCGCAGGGAAATGCAAGATGGAAAAATAGAGAGAAAGAGGAGGGTAAGAGCTGTTTTCCTTTCATGTAACTGCAGAAGACAGAAGCAAATGGATGACAGCTTCAGCTAGCAGAGCCTCGGCTCACTAAACACACTCGAACACACAAATCACATACTTGTGCCCTTGCTGACTAAACAAGTCAAACTTTCCCTCCTCTGAGCCTCAAAAACCATGGCATTTAAACTTCTGCATTTACTGATAAGTTACAAACACACAAAGTGTCTCTGTGGAGCCTTTTAGTGCTTAACTGGCTGCGTTTGAAAGATTTAATAAGCAGCTTTCTTGAATATACAGCTGGAATTGCTGATTATTTTCATTTTCAATTAATTTCCTGATTAATTAATTTTGTGGCCATTAGATTTCAAAAATGAGGCATTTTACAATGTTTTATCTGATCAACAATCCAGAATGCAAAAAATAAATATGTACATGTATATACACTGCATTCAGAAAGTATTCAGACCCCTTCCCTTTTTTCAGTTTTGTTATGAAGCAGCCTGTTACTACAATCGTTCAAATCTCTCCTCAGTGCAAAACACGTGAAAAATTACCTGAAGGATTCTCAAACTGTGAGGAACCAAAATTCTCTAGTCTGATGAAGCAAATTCTAAATGTTATGTCTGGAGGAAGGCACCATAATGCCCATTCCTACAGTGAAGTATGGTGGTGGCAGCATGATGTCGTGGAAGTGTTTTTCAGCAGCAGCTGGGTTGAGGGAAAGCTGAATAGAGCAAAGTACAGAGATATCTGAATACTTAAGTGCATGTGATATTTCAGTTGTCTTATCTCTATTTTGTGGTGCTGTGAACTGTTGAACTGTCTTTCAGAGAGGTGTTTCTGTCCTTTAGCCGAGCTTCACTCATATAAATGGAGGAACAGAAACATCTCTCAGCAAAACACAATACTGCATAATTCAAATGCACCACAAACTGCATCCTCTGAGATGACCATGCTGTTGAATCAAGACCTCTCCAACAGCTAAGAAAAACTGTAGAACTGAAATAACAAAAACTAAATAACTGTGGTTTTAGACTGCATTGCTTTTAGCTAGGTGCTAAATAAACTGGCAACCAGAATTTAATATAGTTTTGAGAGCAGTACCTTGTAACAGATTATTTTTGCTTGTGTTAAGATTATGTGTGTGTGTATATGCATAGGTGATTATATGCACGCTTGTGTGTATGTGGGACTTTTCTTCAAAATATGTTTAGTTGTGTCTTTTTCCTCTTTGTGCAATGCAGCAGAGCGCTCCCATGGATTGCTGCTTCATCCTCAGGCTCCATGCAAAAGTCAGTTTTAGATGACAGACTGAATGTGACAGAGCAGGCTGAAAGAGACAAAAAAAGAGAGAAAAATCACTGCTTATAATTCAAAAGGCTATTAGCAAAAAAAAAACAAAGGTTGCAGAAAAATAGCAGCCTGTGAAACAAACAGAACAAAAGAATACCTGACTAGCGCTGTGTGTAATTATAGCATGTTTAGGGAGACACTGTTTATCAGGGTAGGAGTCTAACAATTGAGGAATAAAAGAAGCAAGTTGAGAAGTTAAAGAGCATTGTCAGGTCGTTGCTGTGGGGTAAAGCTATGTAGCTGCTGCCAGTTGGCTGTCAAGACAGAAACAGACTTTTCATAGCAGCAGTGAGCCTGCTGTAAAAGAGGAATCACTGGGTTGTAAAGGCGTATACAGAGGTACACAACAAATCCCCTTTAAATGTCACCTGTGTTAAAAAGTCTTTGGATACTTGCTTTTGACTTCCCCTACTTTTTGGAAGGAATTTCTGAATTTTGAATGAGTTGCCGTTTTAGATGAAGGGAGGAGTGGAGAAAACACGATTCTCTTTGAAAAAACGCAACAGCTGGTGTATGAGAACATGGCTCATTCAGAGGGCGCCTTGCAGAAATAACAACAAAACTGACTTTATTGGATGTTGAAGCAATAAAGAGGATACCTCGGGGTTAGAATATGAGAGAATCAGAAAAAGACCAACAGACAAACATGAAAAGAAGAAGATCCAAAAAAAGGCAGACAGCAGCAGAAACATTTTCTACAGTAAGCATCTCTCTCTGTCTCTTTATCTCTGGCAGGAGCTTTGCAAATTGAGAACAGCGAGGAAACGGACCAAGGAAAGTATGAGTGTGTGGCCACCAACTCTCAAGGAGTGCGATATTCCTCTCCCGCAAACCTATATGTGCGAGGTAAGACCTGAACACAGAACATGCATGCACGTGCACACACATGCACAGACACACACAGACCTACACACACACACACACACACACACACACACACACAGGAATCACTACTGTTAAGGTGCTCTTGGTATAAATGCAGACTTATTTCCTTTCTATAACTGTGCTCTTTTACAATTATTACTAACCCATCCATTGTCTACAATATATGTTGACCCTGTTGTTTGGTATTTCTCGCAACCACTTTTAACAAGTCCACCTTAAACCTCGGTGTGAGCTCCTAAAGTAGAATCAAATTGAACATGAAGTTGAACACACCTGGGTTTAACTGCATGGAAACATCATCGATCTGTCTACTAAAATGGTTTCTGTACTAGAGGCAGATTAAGAGGAACATGTTGCACAAAAGATCAACAGACTTCACCGGCAATATGAATGAAATGAGAAGTAAAAAAAATCAGAATATAAATTTGAAGAATCGGGATATAGTTAAGTTAAAGAATATAATCCAGGATATAATCCATTCTCAAATCCGTTTACATAAAAGGCACCACTTTATCCCGCTTTAACTGATTCTAGCATCTAAACTGTGGGTGCTGGTGTGTCACTAGCTTAGTCCACAACCAATGTTTAGATTTACAAGTTGTAGTTGCTCTGTTAAGTGTAATATCAGATAAGTGTTTACAGTATGGGACGGGTTGGTGCGGGTGTTGCTTGGTGCGGTGGAACGAGTGGCTTTGCGCTGGCCGTTTTTATTCTCTCTGTGTTTCCCCGTTCTCTCTCTCCCCCCCTCACGTCATTGTGTTCTGCATCAACCCCCTTCCATCCCTCAGAGCTTCGAGAAGGTTGGTGTGCTCTTTCTTTTCTTTTGTTACTCCTTTGTTTCAGAAAGCTTCACTTATTGAAACAGAGAGAAACAAAAAAAACATTTTAAGGACAATGAAGTAGAAGTGAAATGATCTTGTCTCCAAAATGAAGTTGATTTCTCTAAAGCTGCTATGATGATGAAGTGGTGTGCCTACGCAGCAGAGTGCACTGACTGCATTGTGAGGCCTTGTGTGCAGAACCCTTGGTATTGCCTTCACTACCCGATCAATGTTCCTCTGCATGGTATGATCTTGTTGTCATGGAGACCCAAGAATTGGAAGATTAAAAAGAGGCGATGTTTGCATGAAAGGAGTGAGAGAGAAAGAGAAAGGAGCACCGCTTGCATGTCTGTTGACTGACGGACTGACACAAGAGCATGGCACAGTGTGTGTTCACGCCTATTGATATGCTCGGATTGTGATATTATTGAACTTGCTGTCTTGTCATGCCTTGCTACTGTCTGTTTTTTTTTTCTTTTGTACCATCATGTGTAACGTTGTGTCCCAGCTCCCATGTCATCACATCTTCTCCAGTTCTGCACTTGCACTGAGTGGAAATCTTGCACTCGTAGTCATGCTTGTACATGTCCTTCAGTTATGATGCTTGATGTGCTGTGCAGGTTTGTAGAAGAAGCATCACTTATTGGGTGCGGCTCATCTCATATGCTCAGTATGTATTTCAAGACCACTTGTACTTTTTACCCCACTCCTACTGCAGTACTTTTTTTTTTTGTAGAAATGTTTTTTCAAAACATATACGTAGAGGGGAAGTGGACTGATGTAGATTCTCATGCTGCTGTTAGCTTGATTTCCAAAAGACTAATACTATTGCTTTAACAAATAGTTTTCACATATAAAATACACAGTATGATAATCACAAATCACATGTGATGATGTGTTATTGATGAGGCGACACAACTGTGTAGCAGGTAATTTTTACAAATGCAAATGAACCAACATTATAATTAATCAATGTCAGGCTTCTGTATCTGTAACAGTGAAGAACCAGTAGAATCGAACACTGTTGCCTCCACCACTTATTGCTGTGGGGCATGTCAGAGTCTACTATCTAGCCAGTCGCTTGTTCATTATGAACCACAAAGCATTGTGCAGGTTGCTTTTTTATACATCACCTGCACCTTCTCCAGCAATTTGCATGACAGTTTGTGGTTCAGAGGTTCATTTTTTCATCAGTTTTACATGCAATTCTTTTGGACAGAGAATCAGAATAGAGAGGGAATCACTGACTGCAGTTATTCTTTGTTGTGTATTATTTAGCAAATCACTGAATAGTTGCCAGGCAGGACTTTGAACCTCTCCTTTCTGGTTGTTTTGCAGGTCCGTCCTGCCTTACTAGAAATCATGTCTTATAAAAAATAAGTGGCATCAAGCTTTGTTTCACGCAGTGCTCAGTGGCTTTTCACAGTAACCGTCACAAGTAATTTATTTATTGATAGTTTAAATCAATGCTAGTAACAATTCTTCACTCTAACAATTTAACGTTTAATATGCAGTAAAATGCCACCTCATTCGTCTCAATAAACTCAAGACTTTTATTTGTAGATTATAGCAACCAGTGTTAACTAGTGTTAGCAGAGTTTACAGTATCTAGATTTTGCTACTGACTGAGTAAGTTCACTGATTTTTTAAGATTTTTTTTAAGCTTTTACGCTTTTTTTTTACATTTGCCTAACTCGCTCGCATGGTTTTACTTACAGTACATTTAGGCTAATACATTAATACATTTATTTATTTGTTTTTGTTCTAAAGGCTTTTTTCCAAATAGATTTTATCACAGTACATCACCAAGCTTGATATATACTACCCAGTCACTTCCACAGTATATTTACAGTCAGAACTATCCTGTAACCAGCTACACTGTTCTGTGTTCTACTTTTCTGGCTGTTGCTATCTCCACCAAACAGTCTGATACACTTCTGTTGACTGACATTTGAAATGAATCATATATATATTCACATTTTTAGATACCGAGAGGATATTAATGATTCTCTCTTATTACAGTGGTTAATGAAAGCAGTGTCCTTGAGACAGACTGGGTGGTGCTGCATAAATGTCAGCTCAGCAACGGTCCTGAACGGGTATATAGCAGTGCTGAGATATAGCAGTAATCCTTTTGGCTGTGCCAAGGTCTCTGCAGCCTGTAGCCTCCAGACTCCCTGCAGAGGACAGGACTAATGATAGCACCACTAATAAAGACTGAAGCTCCTGGCTCTTGCTAACTGTATAGAAAATGGAGGCGAATGATGCGGCCCAGCTCGATTAACTTTAAGCTAGAGGCTCTGTGAGCGTGTGAAGGATTATCCCTTGTTATGAGCTCACTTTATTGTAAAGCACTTGGCTATGTCTCCATGGTGAATTCTTCAGTCTTTTCAGGACCTAAGTCCTGACTGATAGCTTTTAGAAATACAGCTGAGTTCATGTTTCAGCTCACGTAACGATCATCATGAATCTTCACTTTCATTCTATTGTTGCTGATATTACCAAACTAATCCATATGCTTAATTGATTTTCTATTTTTTTTATTGACATGTCTAAAATAACTAAAAAGTGAATGAATGAAACTTTTGTGTTGCATTGCATTTGCTGTGTCTGCTCTTTGCATGTAGGTGTCTCTGTGTCCAGCATGCTGAGATGAGAAGATGCCTGCCTAATCATGTCTGTTTCTAACAGATATACTTGTCTTTGTCTCTTTGTCTCTTTCTTGTCTTCACCTTTTCTATCCAATTCTGGGTATCTTACGCCTTTTTTATCTACAAAGTGTTGCAGATGCCTTGCACTTTATCTGTTATTCATGAAATGATAGTGACCTCTCGGCAACTTTTTTTTTTTATTTCATGAAATCATGGAAAAATGTTAACTTCTATCCAATTGTCTCTAGATTCTTTGAGTAGGGGGGATGTGGCCCATGAAGATGCCAAGTAATGATGTTACACATTAAGGAGTGGCGGTTATGCAGCGAATGTACCCATCTTTATGTTTTTATTTTTATTTATTTCATTATTGATTTTTTTAATGCTATATCTTTTAGAATTTCTTTACAGATTAAAAATCATCTAAATAAAAATTGTTTTGATACAGTAGGGTTATAGTAACTTTTTTAAAAATTTTTTCCATATTTTCTTTATTTTTTAGAGCATTTGTTGCTTTCCATACATGTTGTTATTACACGTACAGTACAGCTTAAGCTTCCCAATAGTTGAGTTTTTCAACATGTCTCTGCTTTCTGTCTGCCTTCCCTTTCATTCTCTCCTTTCATCCAGAGGTGTTTGTCCGTTTTCTCTCTGTCTCTTTCTGTTTCCTGTGTTGTGACCCTGGGGTATCCTCTTCTTCTCTGTTCCTTCCACATCCGATCTATACTTTTACTTACTTTACTACCGTCTTTTTTTTTTCTCTTCTCACCTTTGAAGCAACCTAGTTTCTGAATGGGCCTAACTCTGGTATATAGCCGTGTTTTAAATAGATCCATGTTTTTTCTTCTTCCTCGCTCCTCTTTTCTTCCCCCTTTTCCCTCCTTCCCCCAAACCCTCTTCTAATCCTCTCTTTATCTCCACTTCCCTGTCTTTTCCCCTCCCCCTTTTTTCTCTTCTTCTGCATTCTGTCTGCACCCTGATGTGTAGGAACGACAGACACATGTACATAAGTTTGTTAACTTATAAACATGCACATACTACCTCACATATCTCTTTTTGCTCGCACTCGTTCTTTCCCGTTCTGCCTCTTTCATGCTGTCTTGGTGTTCTTTACTTAATGTGTCCAATGATCGCTCTGTAATTGCCACAACACCTTATTAGAACCCTCAATCCACTCCTGTCCACATTTCCAATTCATTTGACTACACACTGTATCAGTTATGTATCCTATGTATTGCACAGTATCTTGTTGTACAATGTGGCTGTCCTTTGCTACATTGCTTGTCATTGTCTGGAAGAGAAGTAGAGCTGCCTGTCTCTCTTTCTTTCTGTCTGTGTCTTTCTGTCTGTCTTTCTCTCTTTAATGCTTTTTCTATCCCTCTATCTGTCTCTCCAGTGTCTCCGCTCTTGTATCGCTTCTTTCTGTCTCCCTCTCAGGCTTTAGTTCTTCGTTCTCTTCTTTGTGTTTTCTTCACCATTTTATCCCTCTTGAGTCGCCCAGGCATGCAAGTGACCTATGAGTTCAGTCTCTCGGCGTATCTCTTGCTAATATATAGTCAAGCAAGCTTCGACAGATGCAGCATTGAATGTAACTTGCTACTTTACTTGTTCTTCTCATGGGGATGCAAATAGCAGGCAGGGCCTATTGATTGGCTCCCATGATGCATACACTCTCTACAAAGAGCCCATCACTTACAAAAGCACCTCAAGGCACAGAAATCTCAATGAAGTAAAGTTTATCGCTGAAGTTTCTGCTAAAGTTTAGCATGCCTAAAGGGAAAAATACAATGATAGTATATTTTAAAAAATCAATAAGTTTATTCACAAAGTTTTATAACTTACCATAATGTGCTGAACCAATAATAAGAGAAACTGACTATAGGTGTCATGTCCTGGTTGAAGTGATACTCAAGAGTTTGTCACTGTATTATTTTGAGTAGGCAGCTCACTCCAATTGGTTGAGCTCAACACAAGATTTGTGTCTTTCTGTTGGAATCATCAGTGCCATAAAGTAATTGGGACTAAACTTGAAATATCCCTTTGTAATTTTCTGTAAAAACCCTGAAGTTCATTCTCCCCCTTCCTGTTACCTCTCCTCTCTTTCTCTCTCTTCTCTTTCTTTTTATCTTTCCTGCCCTCACTTTCTCTCTCAATCTTCATCTTGCTTTCTGCCTTGCTCTCTCTCTCTCTCTACCTCTCTCTTTTTCTCTCTCACTCTGCCCCTTACTCCCTCCACCTCTTCCTTCTCTCTCTCTCTCCGCCTTTCTTCCCCTCATTCCCTTACCCACTTTTCTCCTTCCCCACCTTAAACCTCAACCCCCACGCCCCCTCCTTTTCTACCCCAACTCTCCTCCTTTCCCAGTGCGCCGTGTGCCCCCTCGTTTCTCCATTCTGCCCTCCAACCACGAGATCATGCCAGGTGGCAGCGTCAACATCACCTGTGTGGCTGTGGGCTCGCCCATGCCCTACGTCAAATGGATGCTGGGTAATGAGGACCTGACCCCCGAGGACGAGATGCCAATTGGTCGCAACGTGTTGGAGCTTAACGGTGTCCGGGAGTCTGCCAACTACACCTGTGTGGCAATGAGTAGCCTGGGAATCATCGAGGCCACTGCACAGGTCTTAGTCAAGAGTAAGGGACACTAATAACATGATTAATCATTTTGGATCTTAGAGACACAAGACGAGTTAGAAAAATGGCTCAGTTTTTGCCTTATTATTCAGTTGGATTGATGCATTTCTAAATGTTTGCATGTCACAGGAATTTGAGACTCTAAATTTGGTAATGTTACATTCAACTTTTTTCAAGAAAAAAAAGTGTTCAAAGAAATTTAACTGTGATATTCACAAAGCAAGCAAGATAATATTCAAAATTTACAATGCAATTTTAATTATCTGCTGTATGATATGTCAATATATGTACTATATGAACAGAAACCAATAGATAAATTGTATACACTTCTTAATTTCCTGTCTCTTAAAGCTTTGCCAAAGCCTCCCGGCACACCTATCGTCACAGAGACCACAGCTACCAGTGTGACCATCACCTGGGACTCTGGCAACCCAGACCCTGTGTCCTATTACATCATCCAGTACAGAGCCAAAGGGCCAGATAGCAAGTATGAGACAGTTGACAGCATCACCACCACCCGCTACAGCATCGGGGGACTGTACCCTAACACCGAGTACGAAATCAGAGTGTCAGCCTTCAACAGCATTGGCCAGGGTCCCCCCTCTACACGTGTGGAGGCTCGTACAGGCGAGCAGGCACCTGCCAGTCCTCCTCGAAATGTCCACGCCCACATTATCTCTGAAAACACTGTGATGGTCCGCTGGGAGGAACCGGAAGAACCCAATGGACAGGTGTGATGTGGAGTGAAACAGCTCTTTGTGATCAGTTTTCCTATTTTTTCTGCTGACTTTCTTCCTGTAAAATACGACAGTTTTTACTGTTGAAGAGTTGATAAATGAGCCAGTCCAGAGTCCTATTGGGCAAAGTCTAAAAAAAATGGAAGTTAAACCTGCCAGTAAATTTATTTACTTTATTTACAAATCAATATATGTGCTTACAATGACCATGTAGTGAGTGTGTACACGATCTATTAAATTTACTTCTTATATATTCTAAATAAATCTAAATCCCTGTCTATGAAATGACAATGTTTCATGAAGTCCTACACAAGGTTAAAAGACTAAAGCCACTAAAATTCACCTCTGGGAGCTTTATTTCAGCGTGCAGGTTCATGTCTTTAGCAGGGATTGTGCCTTGCCAGAGCCTGCCCTCCTGCAATTCCCTTGCTACTTCCCCTCTCACTAAAGAAAGAAAAGGTAATTGGACAGTCCTGTTTTAAGTCAAGAGTGCCCCCTCTTGAGGCTTGTTTCTGTTTTCTAGCCTACCTAACTGTACAGTGGTTCATAAAAGCGTGAGGCTATATTGAAAGCATAAGGGGATTATAGATATTAAAGAGCAATAACATGAGAAGTGGTAGAGGTGGTGGTTAAGGGCAATGGCATGGCAGAGGGATTATATATACTCTGAACTGCTCATAAACAAATCACATAAAAGGAGATGTACTGAATATATTTTTTAATCCACAATATGATCTGGACTAAAACAGTAAGTAATAGATGATAACGTTGTGAAAAAGTCAAGTCTTTCTGAAATATGGTCTGTCCAGCCCCCCTCCCATGTGTAAAGATGGATGCAGGACAGTGATATTAGGTAGAAGACCCCTTAATACAGCCCAGTCACTGACAACTTTAAAATCACATCCCAGTCCAGGAAACTGAACCACACTGTTGTTTTTAACAGGTTGTCTCTCACTCTCTGCTTCTCTTTAGGTTAAAGGCTACCGTGTGTACTACACCATGGACCCATCGCGGCCTATGAATGAGTGGCAGATCCATAACGTACAGGACAGTGTGATCACCACTATTCAAAACCTTGTCACCTCAGAAACCTACACCATTCAGGTCCTAGCCTTCACCTCCGTGGGGGATGGGCCATTCTCCGATCCCATACATGTTAAAGTCATGCCTGGAGGTCAGTGTGTGTATGTGAGACTGTGAACGCGTGTGTGTGCATAAACATAATCACTGGTAGATGTTTAGACAAGTGAGTAAATTTATCATGCATGCAGCTGTAAAGATCACAACTAAGTAGAGGTCTTCATTTATTCATGTGTCGGAGAGTTGAGGTTGTTTTTCAAATGTGCATGTGCAGCAAAGCACAAATGAGGCGTCGGTTGTGTGTGTGTGTGTGTGAGTGTGTGTAGACTGTTAAGTAGCTTATGTATGACTTATGTAAAGTTTGAGAACGGATCCTCTTTGAAATGCTTTGCAAATAAGCTTGACCTGTCATAAAATACGACGCCTTCAAAATGAATAAATTCTACCTGCTGGGACAAAACTGTGGAGACTTATGAAAAGGAAACAGGGATTAACAACCAGAAATGTCCCTCGTACTTCGATGCCATTGCTGTGTTGATGTGACAGCTGCTGTGAAGTTGCAGGTTTTATGTGATGGGAGGTACAAAGAAGTGATTACTCAAAAATCTGTGATGGTATTAGTGGCTTAAATTTCTGCGTAGGTTGAGTTATTGCTACACCGTTAGATGCCCCTAAAAAGTCATTTTGCAGCACATAAAGGAGTAATGATATATATATATATATATGAGGAAAACTAGACAATATGATGGGTTTGGAGAATTTGTTGAGTGTAAGTGAGAAGGTTACTTTTAATATAATACATTAATCGTAACTTAACACTGTAAAACTCAAAAGCAAATCTCTGCCTTATCAGGACAGTGTGGGGGTGAAAATAGTTAAGGGATTTAATGATAAAAATAAAAAAGGCTGAAAAAGAAAACATTGTGTTGTCCCTTTCAGTCCCAGGCCAACCGAGGAAGTTTAAAGTCGGTAAGGTGACAGACACCAGCATTGAACTGACCTGGGAACCTGCTTACACCAAGGAGGGAATTGTCAACTACGAGCTGCTTTACAAACCTGTCAAGTTTGGCAGTTTGGTAAGACCTCTCATATTTTTTATCCGTCTATTAAGTGGATTTCTTATATATAAATGGAGAGGAAAAGCAGTGTAAAAGATTAACATGAGCGTCCAGCACTGATGTGTGTGATGGTTTGTGTTTCACCATTATCTCTCTCCAACTGTCCTTTAATCTTTTCTTTTCTTTTCCCACTCACTTTTCTCTCTCTCTCCTTATTCCATCTCATAGGAGAAGCTGACCTTCGAGCCAAGGAATTCTTACACTGTTGAAGGTCTGAAAGCGAACACAGAGTACTCCTTCTCACTGGCCGCCATCTCAAACAAAGGCATCGGAGCTTTCACTAATGAACTCGTGCAGAGAACTTCACAAGCCAGTACGTCTCTATTTGACTGGGGTCACATACTGCGCCTGCAGAAACACACAGATCCCACAAATTTCACTATTTCAAACTTGCAAACAAATCTCATGCAAATGTTTTGTCCTCTACACTCAAACAGCTCCTGTTATATTGTCCTCAGCTTCTGACCTGGTAAAACCTGGAAACCAGCTCTGCCTCTCTCCATCTATCTCGTTTATCAACCCATCTGTCCAGCCCCCCTCCCATCCATCCATCTACATTTGACTGTGCCTTTCTTCCTCCGCTCAGCCTCTCGCTTTCTTACACAGCCAAAACATCATGACAGATGGAGATGGAGCACCGATTAATGCTTCACTCTTCGTTTTCTTCATCCTGCATCACTTTTTCCACTCTATCAGTGTCTAATGTGTTTGAAAGGGTGAAACTGTCTGCCATTTATTGGCTAGCAGCCAGTGGTGAGGAGCATTAAAGCATGGTGGTTGGCCTGCTGTGTTGACAGGTAAGTACCAGCTACTTTGTATTTTAGCCATACTGAAGTTTGATTCTTTTCCTTCTATCCTTTTCTCTGTTTTTCCTGCGCAATCACTGATTTCTGATAATTGTTTGCTATATTTGATATATTATTTACTGTTGCATAAGTAGCTATTTCAAGAAAAAAATAAGAAAAGGAAGGAATAACAGAGAAAATGGTGCAAGGAAAAGAATTAATAAAGTAGTCATGGATAAGAAAAAGGTCCTGCAGTTCAAGGCACTGTATCGCTTTGGCGGTAAGTTTTTGTTGAGGATTTGCAATACAGACACAAATATTTATTCTTTGCATTCACACTAAGATCATTTTTAGAATCAAGTGCACAATGTGCTAAACACTTTTAGCTGATTTGATTTCACTCTTTACGTCCAAAAAGAAAGAAAGAAATACCAAGTTGGCCTCTTGGAGGGGGTGGCTCGGTTAAGGGAAAATGCCAGATAAGCAGACTATTTCATGCAGCAGAATTCATTTCCCAGGGAGGTTACTTGTGCTTTGTTATCGCCAAGCTTTGGTGCACATCTAGATTGTCCCCCGAGGCCAACAGAACAGTAGCTGTACGGCTGAGTGGATAGATACTTGAACCTGTCAGCTATGACTATTAAACTTCCACACATACACACATGCTACACACGCCAAGCATACCAAGCCCAGACGATTCCACCATGTGAACTATTATAAGTGCTACAATATGCAAGTTGGGGAAATCCCCCCTCCCCCCAAAACATCCAACATCAACAGCAGCATCCAGCAGCTAATGCTAACTTGAATCATCACTGAAGGAAAAGCATTAGACATTGCATTGTTCAGTTATTAAGTGGCACTTGGAAGCTTGTACCCTTGACCTAAGTTTCTCTGATTGGTTAGAAGGGCGAGGCTTGCTCACGCACTTCAGGAATAAATATTGCACTGAAATTTTCCAGAAACTCACATACTCTAGCTTTAAGGATTATAAAAACAGGGTGTGTGACACCTACAGTTCTGAAATCTGAGGTGATGAAGGTGCGTGACTTTGGGGCTGTGTGTGATTCTGAACTCAGGTTTGCTGTGGTAAATATTTCAGCCTATTTCTGATTCAGTTCTTGTCTACAATTCATCATTCAAGCCTGACTTTCAATATCCGCCTGAGTGCCTTTATCTCCTGGGCTCCCTGTTCCTTTTTCCCCTCCTAATCCTTTCAGCACTGTTTAAGATCTTTTTTAGTTGTTATTGTTTTTTCTCTCTCTATGAAGCACACAACCTCTTCCTCCACCTCCTTCTCTTAGTAAGCAGTGGAAAGTCTCAGTCCAGTCTATTATCCAGAGGACTCAAGGATTATGCCACCACTGGGGTTGGTGTTGTGAAATGTATATATTTATCTGTGCTGCTGTGCATCCCTGCTTTAGAAAGAAAGACATTATCACTTTTTCAATCATAAATCTTTTATCCCACTAGTTACGGCCAAAGGACAAAAATATAATCATTGGGTAGGTATCAGATACACATTCTCCTCGGGGGTAATTAAGTTGTTCACTCAGGGTCGATACTCTTGTCTCTAGTTTATTTTATTAGGTTCTGAGCCAAACATTATGCTTTTACATTATGCGGTTGCTTCCTTTTTTGCTTGAGACATTTGTCCTGGTTATATGTATTTCAGTGCGGTTTACCTTAGTTTCTTATTGTTTCCTTTTTATCCTTATCATCTATCCTTTTACTGTACTTGTATTTATCCCCTCTCTTGCTTTTTCAACCCTACATTCTTGGGTCTCTTCCTAAACTCTTCGCCAATTGCCCTCGTTCCACCTTGTCCAAACAGAGCCCTCAGCTGCACCCGAGGGTGTGTCGTGCGAGAGTGCCAGCTCCACCTCGCTGAGAGTTAGTTGGAGGCCGCCTCCAATGGAGGGCCAGAATGGGCAGTTGGCAGGTTATGAACTGAGATACCAGAGAGTTTCTGGGACAGGCGGAGGAGGTCAGGGCCAGGAAGTAAAGGGGCTTCGTATCCCTGCTGAGCAGGGGCAGACACTGGTAGAAGGGCTGGAGAAATGGAGCTGGTACAACATCACCGTTGCAGCCTCCACTGCAGAGGGGACTGGACCTAACAGCCCTGCTGTGCTTTGCAGAACTGATGAGGACGGTAAGACTGAGAGCTGTAGACCAGACATTTGTTGGTGTTTACTGACCAAATGATTGGTCACTTTCTTTACTGTGCATATCTCTGTACATGTGTTTAGTTCCTGGTGCTGCCCCTCGTCAGGTGGACGTCCAGCTGCTCAACTCCTCTGCACTTAGAGTTACCTGGCGAACAGTGTTGCCTCGGTTACGACATGGTCAAATCCGTGGTTACCAGGTGCATTTCAGCCGTGCAGTGAGCGGTGAATCACGCAACCTTCCCCAGATCAAAGACCTTCTGTTGGATGAATCTCAGGTTGCATCATAACTGAACATTTAAATAATAAAAGTTTTTAAAATGATTTTATCATTAAACTAAATTCACTTTTTTCTTTGGTCCTTTGACTCACTCCTTCCTCTCATCTGTCTTGGCTGCCTGTGGGGTGTGTCTTGTCTGTGGGAGAAGATGGAAGAGGATGACTCAACTCAATATGTGAGTGCAGACAACCCACCCTAATCTCAGTATAAATGAAGTTACTATTAATAAGTACATCACAATTAATCAAATGTAACACACAGAGACAGAAATCCTTATTGTGTTTGACCAACTAAGATCTGATTAACCTCTGTAATGATGTTGATTTTTCTTACATGTGCATAAATATCAACAAAGAGAATGTAGAGATTTGTGTATTGTCTCAGTTTGAAAAGAATGACGTTGCAGTATTTGAAGATGGTGTTTTGTATCTCACCCCCACAGGAACTGATTTTGGGAGGTCTGAAGGCAGAGACTTTGTACTCTGTCTCAGTGGCAGCGTACACCACCAAAGGGGATGGAGCACACAGCAAAGCCAAACTGGTGCAGACCCTAGGGATTGGTAAGCCAAGTATTTATTTAGTTAATTAATTTAGTTTACTGGATTCAGTAACTTTTTAAAGAATTTATCTTATAGTAAGTCTCATCACTGGCCAGCATCAAATAAAGGACCAAACCAATTTTGATTCTCAAGACCACAAGACTAGCATGATATATTTTTATATATATGCTACATCAATATATATGTATGTATATCAACGCCTACATTGTTGTTTGCAGTGCCTGGCTCCCCCTCCCTGTGGCTGGATCCAGGATCGGGACCATCAGTATTTGTGCGGTGGGCTCCACCGTTGGAGTGCTCTGAGTCAGCCTCTGATAGCTGCGGGGGTCCAGTGGAAATTCAGGGCTACCGCCTTCAGTTTGGCCTCAAGAATACCTCTTTACACACCACAGTGGATTTCACGAATCAAGAGAGAAACTTTACTGTCAGAGACCTCTCCCCAGGCACCTCCTATGTCTTTGTTCTCTCTGCTAACAGCAGAGCAGGCTATGGAGATGCAGCACAGCAGGAAATAACAATTCCCATGATTCCACCCTTGGGATACCCTAAAATATCTGACTTTGTTAATGCCACATGCTGCTCCCTCCAGTTGTCCTGGCTGCCCCCTGCCCCAGAGGAGTGCTATGATGTCATTACAGAGTACACCATAGCTTACAAAGAGGCTGTCGACCCAAAACCCTCTACTGACCCTGGCTCCTCTGCCTTAGTCCCCCTTACCCGCCCATGGTTGATTACACTACCAGCGAGTGAGTCCAGCTACACCATCCTGGGCCTCAATCACAGCACAGCCTACGAGTTGCAGCTCAGAGCCCACAACAAAGCTGGGCCAGGCCCCTTCAGCCCACCTCTGGTGTGCCAAACCCTGGCCTTTGAAACAGGTAGGGCTGGCCTCAGGCCTTAGGAACACCCTTCACCTTTTAAGCATTGGTTCAGCTTCACTTCTCTGCTCCCCTAAATGTGGATTTCACTCCAAAACACTAAACTAAATGAAGTCTGGACCAGTTCTTATAGGTCAGCCTTGTGCACTTCAGAGGAGCTGAGACTGCAGAGGAACACGACTACCCCCCCCTCCTAAATCTCCTCCACTCACTCACTTACACCTTCATCACCTACCCTTCACCACCAGTGGAAGCAGACTGAATGTTAATGGATGTTTGCTTCAAGAGCACTGCTTATCACAAACCATCAGGTAAAAGTCAATACTGGGCTTGGATACATACAGTATCAAATACAGAAGGTAAGTGTTCAGTCTGAATTCAAGTGAAAACGTCTGGTGCTATATCTGCAGGTAAGCCTTTTTTTATCTGATAGACCTTCACTGCCACGTTTTCCAAAGCAGTTGCTGACATGCTGAATTCTGAGTCTAACAGACCTTACACTCTGAGAATGTGGCATGTCACATTCCTGCAGCCAGTCTGTCTGTTATTTGTACTTATTACTCTTGCCACTCACTCTCCTCATCACCTGCCCATCCTCCTAACCATCATGTATTCTTCCCTCAGTAACAGATCTGACTGATGTGTCCTCCATTTACACAGGTTTGCAGTGGAAAAGCAAAGGAGCCTGACATGGAAACAAAATAAGTAACTCTGTTTTTGTGTTTGCTTTTCAGATGTGCCGAGGAATTTTTCTGTCAATTTGGCAACTAAGACCAGTGTCCTTCTTACCTGGGAGTTTCCAGAAAGCAGCAACCCCTATCGCTTTACTGTATGTGCATTACGCAGTGCATCTATATGTGTGGTGACATATATGTAGGCAGTCAATAATTGTGTGAATGCATAATCAGTAATATTACATCATATGTTCCTTTATGTGATCATATATTGCACAGTGTGTATGCCTCAGTGTAAATAATGCTCCGGAGCTGACTAATGCAAAATAGCATGAAAAAGAAACATTCAGAATATAACAACTGCCCACAGCACCTCTATAACTCACTAATTAACATGTCGTATCTAGTTTGTTTATTGCACCAGGGGACATTTTACAGGGGTTATGTGCCCGAATATTTCTTGGCCTGGAGTCTCCAGTGGTTGCCTGGCAACTGGTTCTGGCGAAGAAATAGTTTTGCACATAATCCCCCATAAAACAACAAACTGTTGTTTTAACATGCCAGCTTTTGCTTTGTATGGATTAAACAAAGAGATGTGTGGTGTTAATAAAGCAGCTTTTGAGGTGCTTAGAGGAGAATTTTGCAGCAGTGAGTTAGATGGCTGCTGCCTCCAGCTTCACATAGGTCACAAAGATATGAGTGGTACAGATAGTGGTGTCAGTGTTTTCATCTAAATCTCAACAAGAAAGTAAATAAGCATATTTCCAAAATGTTGAATATTTTCTTGCATCCCTGAAAACTTTATATCCTAATAAATTTCCAACAAAAAATAATGTATTGTATGCAGACCACTGCAACAGCTTTGGTCAAGAGCTAAAGTACAATCAGATATCATCGGCATAGGGAATATTACTAAGAATCTTGTATATTTGACATTTTCTAACTTTACGAGACCATGTCTCATCCTCCAGGTGGAGTACAACCGCCAGAAGATGGAGGTGGATGCTCGTCTAAAAAAGGCGGTCATCCCAAATCTTCAGCCCGACACCAGCTATGACTTCAAGATCACAGCACCTGAGGGCAACATGGGAGGTCTTCGCCATCGCATCACTGCCAAGACCTCCCCACCAATCACCATCCGCCGCCCTGAGATTGACCACACCCGTGAGACTGAGACCACAGTCACCATAATCCTGCCATCACTGGAGACCCGTTCTCCTGTCAAGTAAGAGATTTTAGATTGGGAAATGATTAGTCATGACTTTCATAGACAGTAAAACTTGCTGCACTTAGATCAGATAATTGCAGCCTCTAAAGGTGAAGCGTTGTGATAATGTTCCTGACTGACAAGCGGTCTAAGATGCAATCTTTAGAGCAGCAAGTTGGAAAAAAACATGAAAATAGTTGACATGTTTGCTATTGCATCAGTGCAGCTGGTGTTATGTTGTTTGTCTTCCTCTGCTCCCACAGGAATGTTTATGTGGTTGTGGTTCCACTGAGAAGAGCCCGCGGTGTCATCAGACACCTCAAGAGCCCAGATGAAATGGACCTAGAGGAGGTGAGAACCACAACTGTGACAGTACACACTGACATCTGTGCCTAGAAGGAGGAAAAGACCTATAAACACACGCAAGCACACACACAAGTCCACAGCTAATAACTCTTGGCAATGCTTATTCTTTTTTATTCAATATCAGTGTTTAAACATTAGTCATAGATTTTGGAACATTTAATTTTTCTCATCTGCCTCTCTCTGTTTCTCACTTTCCCTATCTCTCAGCTGTTAAAAGACATCAGTCAAAGACAGAGGGATTCTCGCCAGCAGAAGCAGGTGGACTTGCGCCGGGCTTACATCACAGCCCGTTTCACACCTGCCACCCTACCGGCCTTCTTCACCCTGGGGGATCAGCTGGACTACGGTGGCTTTGAGAACCGAGCTTTAGAGGCAGGGCAGGAGTACGTCTTCTTCATCCTAGCTGAGCTCAACTCTACAACTGGGGTATGAAAGCCTCCGTGTCGCATATCTTTCCTGTCTGTGTTTATAAGCACTCCCTCATTCCCCCGCTGCATGTGTTTCTCTCCTGCAGGCTGTCACTATACATTGTAATCAATATGGCCTTGCTGCTAAAACAATAAAATTCATGTCAGTCAAAGTGTTGTAAGCAAAAGGTAATAACCTTCACATTCTTCCATCACAACTGCGAATACAGACCGAGTATACCTATGTGGCAGTATACCGACTGTCACAGTAGGTATACTGGTACTTTTACTGCTGATAGAAATGTCCAGTTGCACTGGAATAAATGTTAAATATACAGTTGATTTAGTTTCACATTTACAGTAGGATTACTTTCAGCCCAGAAGATGCTCCTCAAACATCTTTCAGAACTGATAAAATCCACATTATTCAATAAGCATTAATTATAAATACTATAAACACCAATAAGAGTGAGTACATTCTGTATTTGTTATATGAAATTCAAAGACAAACTAAATATAGCCTCTTTCACATGAGCACATAAAATCAGTCATGTGTGGCTTGGTCACAACAGAAAAGCTGCTTCAATCTAATGTAATCTGGTGCAACAGCTTTGCAATACTACAGATGAATGAGCACTAACACAGTTAATTTAGTCATGGCCAGATTAAAAATAGACAAATAAAAAAAGCAACACTTCTAATGCCGTGCACAGTTTTCCTGAGTGTGTGTTTTGTGTTTGTTTACAGAAAATGTATGTAGCCAGCCCTTACACAGATCCAGTGATTGCCCCAGATTCAGACCCTCAGCCCCTTGATGCAGGTGATGGTCTGATCTGGGTGGTGGGACCTGTCCTGGCCGTGGTCTTCATCATCTGCATTGTCATTGCTATCCTCCTGTACAAAAAGTGAGTGCTGTGAACTCATAAAAATAAAATAAAAACAAATCGATCACAGACCAGATCAAGCTTTGTTTAACTGTTGAAGGATAAAGACCAACTATATTTTATACTCCTCTGCTAACAATGTATTGTGTTTGTCTTTTAACTTCCCCTGTTTATGACTCAGCCTTTGTTTTTACTGAAGATGCAAACATGTCTAAACTGTTTTACCTTTTTTATTATTATTTATTTATCATTTTTATTAAAAGGATTAACAGCTGTGTGCTGTCGTGTTTAGCAAACTTTACACAGACAAGAGTAAATTAAGAATTTGATAAAGACTATTTTCAGCAGAAATTTGTTGTTCTGGGAAAGTAGAATGGTTCAGGTCACTCAGTGTAATTATTTCATAGTGTAGTTATTTTAGGCTTTGGCTGTCTAGACAAGACTTGTTAGTCATGTAAAGTTTTAGTTTTCACTATAAGAAGAAATCTGAATATCACTACTTTTGTTTTAGTTAGGTTTGTGTCTATAGTTCTTGGTTCATTCTACTAGCAGCTGCCTGTGATTTTTCTTGTTTTTATTTTTTTATGTTCAGCTATCCTTAAACAAATACTCAGATTTATTATTAATCTTATATTCATCAAATTTCTTCCAGTTTAAATGTTCATTCTCCCCTCACTCGGATCAACCAGTCTTAACGCGCTGCAGGCTTGCGATATCTGCTGCAAGCCATCAAGCTTTTGAATACTAATGCAAAATATTGATTTTACTCTCTAACAATCTGTCTATTTCCCTCCTCTTCTTCCTCTAATTATTCCTTCCCTTGCTCTTGTTTCTCTGGAAGCAGCAAACCTGACAGGTAAGATTAAACCAATGTCAAGCTCATTGTTCATTTCAACCCATAGCAATTACATGATACCGGAGTACCAGTACACAACTCTAAAACACCATATCTGCTAAATCACTATTTACTCAAATCAAGTTGCCATGCTAATGATGTGTCTGTACTGAGTCTGGTTTTCTCTCCCTGGTTGTTTGCATGTGCTAATTGCTCATTTGACTCACTGGTGTCTGAGCAGCAAGCGCAAGGACTCTGAGCCGGGAACCAAGAGCCTGTTGAGCAATGCAGAGATGATGGCCCATCACCCAACAGACCCTGTGGAGATGAGGCGCATCAACTTCCAGACTCCCGGTACGAAGCATGTACCCACACAGGCACACAAACGCACACTTCAGATTTGCATAATAAAGTATACTTCCGATTGCTCATCATTTAATAATGAAATATTCATGCATCTAATTTTAACCTTACTAAGATTATGCAGACAAGATTGTGGAAGTACTCCTCCTCATCACAACCAGCATGTACCTGGCAGCTTCCTGTTGTTTGTGAGACCAAAATGCCTGCCCAGGTAGTACTGTCAGTGCTGAGTCACAGCTGAGTTATAACAGTGTGACAAAATCTGATCATCTCCGCTCGCCCACATTCCACATGCCGTGCTGCAGATAGCACATCAGAACAGACAGAAATCACAAAAATCAGTCTTATGACTGTGAGTCAACATGATATATCAAAAGGTGTGTTGTGGGTTAACTGTGAAAATTTGTAAAGGAACTGACTATATTCTAGCCAGTACGGCCAAGTAAAACCCTGCTGTGAAATAACTACAGGGATGTTGCCGGTCACCAACCCCCACTGAGTGAGATCTAACAACACAGCTGGTTTGGTCATGGCACCAAACCAATGATGCTTCGTTTTCACTTGTTCCAGTCAATTAACATCAGCCAAAAAACATATAACCTGAAGGAACTCCATCACTGTTCACAGTATAGTTCCATGTTTAAAGATTATAGAAGCTTCACAGAGTTGTTATTGAAAAGGTGGAAAAATGTGTCACCATGGAGGTTTATTCTGTTCCTGCCAGGAGATATAAAGCCAAATCATGGTGCTTTTTATTTAATCTATACATTAAGATTTGCAGGATTTTTATACATTCCTGACAAGTGTTTTAGTTCTTCTATCATAAAAATGTTTTTTTTACTCTCTTGTGGCAGCAACCTTGAAGCTTCCTCCTCATCCACTTCTCCTCCCCTGAGATTTGTGTCTTTGAGAAAATGAAATTATGTTTCTAATAAAACCAGCTGATGCTATCGGAGGTCATTTTGGTCGTGACGGGAGCATTTCGTCATGATTACCTATGGGTGTTATAGTGCCAGGCTGTTGAAGAAAATAATTCATAATTGATATTAGTTTGTTTTTTATAACCATGGCAGTAGATTGATTAAAAAGCTTTTCATAGTGCATTGACATGCAATGCAATTAAAGAAACATAGAGAATGTATTCTCGCATTGGTGTTAAATGGATTGTGTTATTTGTATACATAGCAGTTTTACTTTGATTTATTGTTGTAGCTATTTGCCATTTGGAAGGAAAATGGATCGGTATTGCTCCTGCTGAGAAAAGAAACAACTGTAGGAGGCATAGGTTGCTTCCTTTGTGTGTGTGCAAGTGTGCACAGCCCTCCTAATTAGTGTTCTGTCTGTGTTTGTTTTCTCTTGAAATGTTGCTCCTCTGATCACATAGAAAGCAATTTATCAAAGAAAAATAATTTACAAGCAAAGATGACTCGCCTCACTTTGTCCTCGCACTTGGATCAAAATTGATTTTCTGCCTCAGTGTGTTCCTTAATGTGATGTTCTCTGACTGTATAATTATCTTCACATCTTTGCATATGAGCGATGTCGACCTGCAGTAATTTAGGTCATTCAGCTGCAGTCTGTGTCACCTCTGACCCTTGTTGTCATGCAGGAATGATAAGCCATCCGCCTATTCCTATCAGCGAGCTGGCTGAGCATATAGAGCTGCTGAAAGCTAATGACAACCTGAGACTTTCCCAGGAATATGAGGTGAGAAATAACTTATTATTCCATATGAATAAATAGATTACCTTCTTATTGTTTAGAGGTGTTAAGCTTGTTAAGCCTCTACTTCATAAAGCAAATCTTATTTAACACTTGTATCTGTGTGTATACGTTCATAATTTATTCAGTAGTGCAATTTATTGCTATAACTTGTCTACATTACAGAGCACTCTCTTTCCATTATACTCAAATGCAACATTAAATATGCCATCACACACTGTTAATACATATGTATTTGCTGTTTTATTTTTAGTCCATCGACCCCAGTCAGCAGTTCACCTGGGAGCATTCAAACCTGGAGGTCAACAAGCCCAAAAACCGCTATGCTAATGTCATAGCCTACGATCACACCAGAGTCATCCTAGCTCCCATAGAAGGTGAGGATTAGCTAGAAAAGTATGGGATATTGTAAAGATGCATAAATCCTAATTGGAACATCAGATGGTATTTGTGTTCAGGGGGTGAACACAAAGCAGGGGAAAGAAGAGAGAGGGCGAACTGAATGATGGATGAAATGTGAAATTGCAAACAGTGCTCAAGACCGGCTGTGTGCAGTGGCATGAGACTGACAAACAGCGCAAGTGCATTCAAGTGCGGCCAGCAGTCCTCCAGAACAAGAAGGGAGAGAGTGGATTTGATCCGGAGCTCATGAATTTACACTGACAGAATCTTGTTTGTTTGTTGTCGTCCACTAGTCATCCAGCGGCTGCCAGAAACAGTTTGTTAGGCTGTATGATGTCATACAAGGAGGTTAACTTATTAAGTGACTGATTCAAATTGGAGTTTAGCAAAGAGCCTTACGTGTTTGTCATTTGTAGGAATCCTGGGGAGCGACTACATCAACGCCAACTACATTGATGGATACAGGAAGCAGAATGCCTACATTGCTACCCAGGGACCACTAGCAGAGACATTTGGAGATTTCTGGAGGATGGTGTGGGAGCAGCGGACTGCCTCTGTCGTCATGATGACGCGCCTGGAGGAAAAGTCACGGGTAAGAAATCAGGCCTTTAGCTAATCACCCAAATCAATAATATTTACTATGTACAGTATGACTCTGTAACGTACAAATAGACTGTATGTGATAGTTTACCAGTGAGTTATAGGGTTAACAAATTTTCCTTTATCAGATAAAATGTGACCAGTATTGGCCGAGCCGTGGCACAGAGACGTATGGGATGCTCCAGGTCACCTTGCTGGACACAATGGAGCTGGCCACTTTCTGTGTTCGCACGTTTTCCTTGCATAAGGTAAGTTCTTTTGCTTTCATCTTCCTATATCCACCCACGACTCACCTCCCTGCTCCTTCCTCTATTACATTCACTGTCGCATTCACTGAAAACTACTTTGATCTCTTGAGTTTAGGTTTGAGAACCAGGAGCAACTGCAGTAATAATGAATTTCTGCCATTACTGAATGAGCTGTGCATGCAGACACTCGGAGGAGAATAGATTAGTCTGGGCTTCATGAAGTGTTCAAACCAGGCCAGCCTCCCTGTGTCAGGCACTGAGATTTGATCACTGTTGGAGGCAGGGCACTTTCTTATAGCATGGGGCTAATCTAGGACCGTCAGACTAGTGCGTCTCTGTGGCCTACTTACAACCGCAGAAACTAGGGCAACTGTAGCTTCCATAGTTGCACCATGTCTATTAATTTTTGTTGATGTGTAAAATCAAGTTGGGAGATATACAGTAGAGAATAACGAGTGTGAATACTGTGAATACCTGAATACTGTTGTCTGTCTTTCTTATATATTGTGTAAATAAAGGAATATTTGCCTTATAATAAGTGTACTATTAGAATTATGATTAAAAGTCCCTTTAACTACTTCATCATTCTGTTTGGTAAGATTAAAAAATGCAGTGAAGATGAAGCTCACGTGTAAAGATAATTTTTCTTACCTGTTTTTTATTTCAGAGTGGCAGCAGTGAGCGCAGAGAGGTGCGTCAGTTCCAGTTTACAGCCTGGCCAGATCACGGTGTGCCAGAGTACCCCACCCCCTTCTTAAACTTTCTCCGTAGGGTCAAAGCCTGTAACCCTCCTGACGCTGGGCCCATCATCGTACACTGCAGGTAAAGCAATGGTGTGATGTTTAGGGAAATATGGTTGTTCAGTTTCTTGCTGAGAGCTATAGGAAATCACATTCACATCACTGTATTGTTAAAAATGAAACAAAATTCAGTAGGTGGTTAGCATATCTTGGCATAAACACAGCAAACAGAGGAAACATCTAGCAGCCAACAGAAACACCAGGGAGTCGCTGTGTCCAGCCAAGAATTAGTCCGTATCTATGTTCACACACTCACTAAACCCTATATACTGTGAATTTTTTTTTGTCATCACTGTGAGTCATCCTTAAAGTTGTAGTAACCTGCAAAAATTTTTCACTTAAAATCTGATACAATGCATTGTGAAACTGTTTCCACTACTGTCATTGTGCAAATTGTAATGTAATTATTCTTCCCCTTACTTCAGTGCTGGTGTTGGTCGTACCGGCTGTTTTATTGTTATCGATGCCATGCTGGAACGAATTCGACACGAGCGCACTGTTGATATATATGGTCACGTGACCCTGATGCGCTCACAGAGGAACTACATGGTTCAAACGGAGGACCAGTACAGCTTCATCCACGAGGCACTGCTGGAGGCCGTAGCCTGCGGAAACACTGAGGTGGCCGCCAGGAGCCTGTACTCTTACATGCAAAAGCTGTCCAAGGTGGAGAGTGGAGAACATGTCACTGGCATGGAGTTAGAGTTTAAGGTAAAGGACATTGTTTGGAAATCAAGTTTGACTTGCATGAAAATGTGCTTTGAAGTATAATATTCATACTCCCACTTCTTTTCCAGCGACTGGCTAATACCAAAGCCCACACTTCCCGGTTTGTCACAGCCAACCTGCCTTGCAACAAATTCAAGAACCGCCTGGTCAACATTATGCCCTATGAAACCACCCGCGTCTGCCTGCAGCCAATCAGAGGCCTAGAGGGCTCTGATTACGTCAATGCCAGTTACATAGATGGATACAGGTATGTTTCTCTCCTACAAACACTAATATGACCTGACCCCCTTGTTCTTTTATGATGGCTTGATGAGTTAAAGGACTGGATAGGTTTTCAGCACGGTGCTCTCACCTGTCACGTTCTGTCAGATCTGTCATTACCGTATACATGTTCCCAGTGTTTGTCTCGCTGCACGTCACTTGCTTCCGTCCCAGTTAAGGGGGTGGATAACGATGAGCTTCTGGTGATTCAGGCATTCAGTGTGGTGGTACACACGTTTGAACTGTTCCTCGTCTTGCCTGAAGCCTGACGCCCCTTTTCAGTGTGATTATGGACCGAATAACAAACAAGGAGAATGAAGAAGGGAGGTGCCAACATGATGTGTTTTTTTGTGTTTGTAGGCAGCAGAGAGGCTACATTGCCACCCAGGGTCCACTGGCTGAGACTACAGAGGATTTCTGGAGAATGCTGTGGGAACACAACTCCACTATAGTGGTCATGCTCACTAAACTGAGAGAAATGGGACGGGTACGGACGAAAAAAACATGCAAATGTGCTACAAATAACAACTAATTAGTACATAATATCAACAATACTTTTTTCCATTCTTTTCAGGAGAAGTGTCATCAGTACTGGCCCGCTGAGCGCTCATCCAGGTACCAATACTTTGTGGTGGATCCCATGGCAGAGTACAACATGCCTCAGTACATCCTTCGGGAGTTCAAAGTTACAGATGCCAGGGTGGGTTCATGGTGCCTTTGTGTTTAAACACTGCTTCTCATGTTGTATGTTTTGTTCAGATGGCAGTGGGACATCACTCTGTCACTCTCAGTCAGTCCTGTTAGAAGTAGTGGTGCGAAGCATGTTGCATCGACCTGTTGTGTGTCTGTGGATTAGTCTATGTTGTGCTGTATACGTGAACATGTGCAAGAGCAGGTTAGCAATATCGACAAGCCTCCTTAGATTATTCATTCAACCATGCTGTCTCCAGATTATCCTGACAGCTTGTCTGCGTGTGTATGTGAGACTGTGTGTGTGCACGTTTACACGTGCACATATGTGCCAGTCATAGATAACTCCAGTTAAGCCTGTCCTGCGCTGACGCCACATCGACAGGATGCTCTATTGATCTCCATTAAAGGGGAGTCAGAAAGGCTGAACAAAAGAGAAAAGATGTAATTGCCTATTGAGTGGCTGACAATAGCAGACGTGGTGATGTTACAGCTTAAAGTTAACCACAACCACTGATCCAGGGTCAGATAACAGTAATCATTAGAGGGGTAAAGGGGATATTGTCTGGCAGACTCCTACTCCTCAGTCAATACAGCATAAAGCTCCTTAAATAGTATACACATAACTAATAACTGCACATTTCAAAATAAACATCTAGATATGTGTTGAAAAGACATGACATTCGCTTTCAGATCAACTCAGCCTGCAGGTTTTCAGTAGGCATTCATGTGGTATTCTTTTCATCACTTCCTGGTTTCCTCAGGATGGCCAATCACGGACAGTTCGTCAGTTCCAGTTCACTGACTGGCCAGAGCAAGGTGTGCCCAAATCTGGGGAGGGCTTCATCGATTTCATTGGTCAAGTACACAAAACCAAGGAGCAGTTTGGCCAGGATGGACCAATCACCGTTCACTGCAGGTAAGCAACGTTTGAAATGCAGAATCAGTAGCATTGTAGCATGTTGTTGTCAGAGCCTTGATACACTGTCAACTAAAATGTTTCCCTTTATGTATGTAGTGCTGGCGTGGGGCGGACAGGTGTCTTCATCACTCTGAGTATTGTCCTGGAGAGGATGCGTTATGAAGGGGCGGTGGACATTTTCCAGACTGTCAAAATGCTGCGGACACAGAGACCAGCCATGGTGCAGACTGAGGTAAACACTGAGCAGCATGTGGGACAGCCTGATTCATTAACAAGGGAAGGAAGCGCTGCCACTGCACAGCTGCAAAATTGCAGTCAGTTCAATAGTATAGCTATGCTATTTTTATTGTTGATATTTGGTCAGTGGTAGACCCTTTCAGTAGAAATATAACTTTACTCGAGTACATGATGGTGATGAGAATACAGGTTTTCACAGTTCAAATGTTAGTGAATGACAGATATTGGCAGAAATCAGCTACACTATACCACACTATACAACACACAGAGGGGAAGCACTTTACAATTAGACATTTTCTTTCTCTCACATAGGATGAGTACCAGTTCTGCTACCAGGCTGCTCTGGAGTACCTGGGTAGCTTTGACCACTATGCAACGTAAGTGAAGAGACAACCATCCACCAATCCTTCTGCTCCGAGGTCCACAAACAAACCAATATGTGATACAAGAGTAAGACTGCCTGAAACAACCTTAACGTAAACCTTTTCCGGGAGTGAGATTCAAAGATGAATTTACACCAACAAGGACAAACAGCAACAACAAAAACAACAAGAGCGCCACACTCATCAGGAGATTCCCTGAGGAGCTGGTGGGTGTGGAGACTATCCATATGTAATCCATATACTTACCTCAGTGTTCCAGTGTGAAGGACGTATAATACATGTGTGTTGTGGTCAGCTATCTCCAATATGAACCAGTGAAATACAAATGGCTTCTGAACAGGAATTATGATACTATATGTGTATAAAATACAAAAAGATTTAAAAAAAAAACACACACACACAAAGAGCCTGGATATTTGCTGCACCCTAAATGGGCTTTTTATCCTCAACTTTGTATCTATTGGTTTGGTGTATTAAGGGGTTACAAAGTGCAAAGGTGAACATTTCTAAGTGTCTGTGAGTCTATTTCAAAGGTGTCTACTTCTACCACAGGTAGTTCTGATCATAGTTTAAGGCAGATGACTTAAAGAAGCTTACAGTGCAGAATCACCACCCTGAGGACTGTTGGAGAAGCATGCGGATGTTCATTTACCTGACGCACAGTGCCAAGAGAAACCATGCAGCGTGAACATGAGCTGCAGCCTACCAGGAGAGATGGCTTCCTCTTTTATCCAGCAGAACATAAAGTCAGACTAGAGACCACTCTTAAACACTGGCCAAGGATCAGTTCACACTCCCCACTCGTGTCCTAGCTGAGTAACAGCTGGCCTCTGAACAGTGATTAAAACCCATCACATCCTCAACTGAGCTGAGATCTGTAGTCCAATGCGTTCCTCATTCAACAAAGCTTGCTTGCTATTTGCTGTAATCCTAGTTCACCCTCCAGCTCAGCTCCTCTTGATGTCAGTCCCATTGTGTCGCTTCAACGGTGGCATATTGAAAGACACACTAATGAAATAAATCAGCTTCAGCCCCTTTCTTACTTAAATTTAAGACAGTTGTCAACCTATTTTAGCAAATGTTTGTGTTTTTATTGTATGTCTTTGCCTTATTCTGTCTTTTTTCTTGTGTTTAACATGCTGCTGTATGCTCATGCTTTGTGTGCAAAATTTCTATTGTCATACAGTATCTTAACATGAGGATGAAAGTTGTTTCCTGATCATCTTCTTCCTCTGAAGCTTACCTACTTGAATTGCAGATAAATCACTGATATTTTACTATTTAAGGTAATGAAACATAATGAAAGAAGTACAAAAAAGTGAAATTGCTCACTTTCAACAGTCCTCTCCCCTTTTCCACCTCCACATTGTACAGAACATCCCAACTCGACCAGTTGATGTATTTCTCCTCCAACTAACTCCAGTTCAACTGCGCACGCCCTTATATTGCCGATATATATTTTCTTTGGATCTGACGTATAATTGGTCTCACACAGTGATTGACAACAGCAAATTTCCAATTTATCATACGAGGCAGTCACTGATTTTGTACATACAGTCTATCATTATAGTCCTATACCGTACAGTTACATATGTCTGAGCACAAGATATAATGTGGGGTTGGATGTGAAGTAGTTCTTATTGTCGCAAAAAAAAGCCTTATTGTTGTTGTTCACTTTGTCATATTTATTTCATATGATTTTCTAAGATATTTATTATTCTATTTTGTTACATTTAAGTTTGTTTTTATTTATTTATTTGAGATATCTAGCAACTATAACAAACAAAACGTTGTTTACTTGTTTCTTTGGCAAGCCAATGTTAAAGTACAATGTTGTCACTTATTTTTCTTTTTTTAATGGTCAGTTTTGGTGCTTTTTTTTCATTTGCTTTTATTATTATGATGTATGCCCTCTGTGTAGGGTGCTATTTGATACTGATTACTGATGTCTGACTAGTTAACCTAGAGATGTACATTAGAGGAAGACCTAGTTTATGTTTACAGTGATGTCCTTTTGATGCCCTCCCCACTTGGCCTCCTTAGCAACAGCAGTGGTGTAATCATAACAACAGAGGCGTGATCCACCCCTTCGTGATAGGTTTAAGGACATCAGAGAAATTAGATTTATATAGCAGACTTGTTGGTGAAAGCCTCTTACAAGCTGTTGGCATTTACTTAGCTTGAAAGCACATGGTAGCAAGTGTATTTTTGACAGAGAATGGGTAAGAAACGCCCAGCTATACACACCCTCAAAGGTTATTGTTTAAATCGAAATATTCTGATATTCTGAATTTTATGTGTGGTCCAGGAGTCTTGGAAACATGTGACATATATCAAATATGTTATTCCTTCAATTTCTAATGATTATTGTGTCCAGAGAAATATAAAAGGCCCACACATGAAACATAATATGAAATGTGTCGAAGGCCAGTTCTGATGACGCCATCCTCCTCACTTATGTACCTGTCCTTTCCTTTCAAACAATGGATGTAGATATTGTATCTTGACTTTGTATTAAAGCAGGATGATTGAATATACAACACAATGAGATGTTTGGTTCCTGTGAGTGTTTTGCCAATTGGTGTTTTTCACTCTTCGTCCACTAGATGGGACCAACTGTTCTCCTCTGCACACACACTAATATGCGGACATGTCACTCAACCTTTCTCTTTTTGACAACCAGAAAATTTACTTGATATTTTTTTTACACTGGTGTGGAGCCACAATAATCATGTTGCATTCAGTTATGCTATAAATGTAGTTGCTGCATTACATAAATACAAGATACAGTAAATCTGTGGATTAACAACATAACACCACATCCATCAACTTCAGATTTAATTAAATTGAACGGGATTTGCCTGATCTAAGGTGTATAGCGTATATTATTTGACACTTTTGTATTGAGATATGTTGATATGTAAGATATATTGACATCTAACACAAAACAGAAATCCAACACATACAGAGCATATCTGTGCAGGGAAAAACAAATCTAACAACAACATTAAAACAGTTTTACCAAATAAATAAATAGTGGGACATTTTGTATGAGAAATCTATTAAAAACATTTATTCATGTGCTGTACTTAATTTGATGCCTTTGATACTTCTACTCTACTAAAAATTCAGATAAACATATTGTATATTTACTCTACTACAATATCGCTTAACATGCATTTTCTTAGCTGTGTACTTATACTCATTGAAAGTTTTAGAGCATTTATAGGGTCCTGATGTAGACCTTGTACCAGTAGTACATTTTTAGGCAAGTACTTAGACATTTATTTATACCTCTGATCACCTGCATGGTAAAACTGAAGCTACCTGGCAGTTACCTTAGCATAGCACAAAGACTGGAAATAAGGGGAAAGGTCCATCATCATAAACACATAACCAAAAAGTGTAGTTTTTGCAGTTTTTGTACAAAAGTAATACATAATATACAAAGTGCTATATACTGATTAATTAAAAGTACTAGCAGGCAGATGTTATTACTTTTGCAAACAACCAGTCTTTGTGCTAATTAAAGCTAAGCTGCTATTTAGAAACAGGCATAAGAGTGTTATACATTTTAATTGATTCTCAGCTAGAAAGCCTGTACATGAATCCTTTATTCAATCAGTGATAACAATTTATCTCCAAACTGATTTTATTTTCCAGTTCCTTAATGTTTGCAAATCTATGTTATGGGTGAGGAGATGAGGAGGAATGTTGAATGATTGTCAGTGTGTGTTATCAGTACAGCAGATCAAGCAGCCATGTTTTGAGATGTAAAGATATGATTTACTAATATCAAAATTCACTATGGATACATACATCTAATCTCTGCATAGTCCTATACGTGCTTGGCTTTTACACGCTAAGAAGATTCTTAGATTGCTTTGCTTGTGTCAAGGTCACGTACATCAACATCGTCATTGTTTCAAACTTGGATCTGTCTGTTGATATGAACACTGCTGCACCTAAAGGAGCTGTGTTCCTTATCCTTAGGTCTGATTGGCTAACCCTTAAACATACTACTTTCTCAAAGTATTTCAGAAAACCAGTCATTTGTAAAACACGTTCTAAAATAATAGGAGGAAAAGATAATGAAGAAAAGGCTGGAGACAAATATATTGTTCATATGTCAGACTGTCAGATGTTATTTTAATCTTTTCATAACTCTAACCAGTTTCTTTCTTGGGATGTGTTGAAATAGTCCTGGTAACTTTACACCATGAACTGAGTCAGTCATTATTAACCTGATTCACCTGTATATGGAGCTTTCGTTCATATGCAAGCAGGTGTTTTACAGTATGATCCCTCAGCCACACATAGTAATCATTTGTGCCACACAGAGACAAGTCATGAAGGTCAATGAGACTCTGCTCCAAAATGATCCTCACTAAGCAGAAAATGTACCTGAAAATATTGCTTCACTGTAGCTATGATGCACATTATGGGAATTTTTTTCGTAACTTATCCATAAATCAATATGGAAGAAGTGACACTATTCAGATATATTTCCCTGTGAAGTCACATATGAACGGTTGCAATTTATGTTTTACATTTATGATCTGCAGTTCCTCACAAACATCTTTACAAAAGATTCCTAAAACTTGTATGATAACATTTCAAAAGCAAAAGAAATCTCCTTACTGATCAACAGTGGTTCCTTTTAGATACAGCCCTCAAACACCCAACATAAGGTGACTGAGCATGAATTATGAAATAACATAAGTGTCTTCCCTGTTTACATTATAGACCAGAACCAGAAGGACTGGAGATACATAGACTGCAAATACATGTAGACACAAAGAATTTTTACAGCTAAACAAATTTAAGTAAAATTGGAAGTTGGTAAAACTTTAAATTCCAACACACAAGGACAAAGGTCAGTTAAGCACTTTGAGCTGCACACAGAGACTAAGGTGGATGAAAGGTGATGGTAAAGGATGCAGAGCGCAAACAGAGGCAACATCTGGAATGACACCATTTGATCATATGATCACCTGTGGTTTGACAGCATGTCCATCTGGACACATAAAACTACCCCAAGCTGAGTAGCTTGCATATTTCAAAATGAAAATAAAATCACCCTACCTCCAAGTAACCTTTGTTGTAGTATTGTTGTTGATATTCTACATCTATGAGTATTTGGTTTTTCTAAAATGATTTTGAGTTTTATAACAGGGGGAAATTTGAAATACTAACCTCAGAATAAAATATAATGACTTGTGTGGGTCTGTGCAAACCCATTTTTACAGACTGTTATATCATATCATACTGCACCTGCTTGTTCTGCAGGCTATAAGCCATTCTCTGATGTTTATCTGTGCAGGCTGAACAGGTTAGCAACAGGTATATAGCAATTATATGTCAAACAAGTGTTAAGACTTGAATTAAGAATAGGTTAGAGTTAGAGGTTAGGAAGTTAGTTGTGATAGTTAAGGTCATGGTAAATTGGTTATGGTAGATTGCGTAATGTCAGTGACTATACAAAGACGCATATACGTGTATGTAATGTCACAGCTGTGCAGCGCCACCCATGGGAACAGTTGCCATGAGGAGCAGAAGTATTGCAGTGTGGCCTTTTCTTCTTTGATTGGTTTCGTTTGACTGAAAGTTTCCACCTCTCACAGCTGATTGGTTGACTTAACAATATGAAGCCAATCCTAAAAGTAGGCTGTGGTTTCCATTGTTTCTTACCTGCCTCTTGTGTATTTAGAGTTACAGGAACCAAGAATTCACTCTAAAGGTGTTTCAATGAGACTGTACACTTAAGAGAACTGGAGATATAATAGTGCACTGAATGTTTAGAAGTGTGTAGATGTGTGCATGTGTATAAGCTGGACGTTTTTATTTTGCAGCATGAGTTTCAAAAACAGGAAATTCTCTCTGGACAGCTCTTTGTGAGTATGAATGTTTGACTGATTCTGTCTTTTTCTTCCAAACGGTAGTGTCACTTTTTAAAGCTGAACAACAGCTTAACTAAGTGACTCTAAAAAAACAGGTGTGCATTATGATCATTTCATGGCTGCAGAATTAGAGAAGTGAAACCATCTGTGTTAGGCTACGGGCTCAATGACGTTTTAACAAATCACTTTTAATAAAGCAAAATCTCAAACTGACAGTTAAAGAGATATTCAATATTAAACAGCAGTCAGAAACAAACAAACATTTTATTCACTTTTTCTGACTATTTACTCTTCAGTTTGCATTAGTGTTGACACTCTGTTGATGCTTTTAACGTCTGGATGAACTACATTCATCTCTGTGGAAAATCAGACGTCATCTGATGCAACAGTGAGAGTGAACATAATGAAATGTTTACCATCAGCACGCAGGAATTGTTTTTATTCACTCTGACACCCAACACCTTTGTTGATGTTCCCACTGAGAAATGCAGAATTCATTTGTAGTTTTTGTATGATTTCTTTAGTCTGAGCTGTTGTAACACTATCTCACATACAAAAGCTGGACCACCAGCGCTGATATTTATCTCCTGCTCTGTTGGGACAGCGTTGTGGACGGTGATGGAGTCTTTGTCGTAAGAAAAAGCAGCAGAAAATTTAAGAAGTCTAAACAGACCCTGGAAGATGCACGGCTGGAGATTCAAGAGCTTAATCACAGCCTCAACTCTAGCGTGTCCCTCAGGTAGGCCACAGAGACCACAAGAAAACACACACGTGTAGGAAGTCTTCATAGCATCCTTCTGTTCTCATTCGTGTTAGTGTGGCACATTCAATCTCTTTGTGTTCACAGGAATCAGGCCAAAGCAGAGGACGGTCTTGAGCGATCGGATGAACTTATCAACAATCATGTAAGTCTCCCACATGTGTATTTGATTGCATTTTCTTTTCTGCAGAGGGAGAATCAAAACAGTTAAAGCACTGATATTTGTTTAGTAACATTTACTGTCGTCCCTACAGACCTTCCTGAAGCGGAATAAATCCTTTCGCAAACTGTTCCAAGAAATTCCTGAAGGGGAAAGCCTGATACACAGTGAGTTGAGCTGAGTCTGCTCCCTATACGTTGTTTCTGATTATGGAAATGACAACATGTTGTGTCTTTTTCCATTTATTCCTGATAATGTTTGCCGTCTGTGTGGGCTTCAGTGAGGGACAGAAAAACATTAGTAAACAAGTCAGCAGGTATTTTGTGTAGGTGACACTGCTTTATTTTTAATGTCAAATATCTTGTGTGTGTGTGCTTGTTGTAGCCTTCACCTGTGCCTTGCAGAAGGAAGTCCTCTATCATGGAAAACTCTTTGTATCGGAAAACCATGTGTGTTTTCACTCATCTTTTCTGCTAAAAGACACCAAGGTAACGCGCTTTAGGTGAAGCCCAATTAACACTGGGGGAATTCATTAACAATGAACTGTCGAAACAACAGAGACACTGCTTGAGTTTTCTTGATTCAAAATCACATTTGAGGTCAATTAAACTAATCTTTTAATTGTTTAGTAACAGCTTGCTTCAGCAGAACAGCCTTTTGAGTTCATATGTCCCAGAACCTGAAAAAATTAATTCACTTTCATCTCCAAGATTCAGGCTTTTTACCGTAACATTAAAGGCTGACTGCATAGGGGGCAATTATTTTAATAACATCAATACAGGATCAAAAAACATGAGCTTTGCTTTTGTTGTGTATGCTTGGTGTTACATTAAATTGTAGTACGACTGTAATGTCTTCCTTAAGGCTGTGAGAAGGAAACAAGATTAAAATGTTTTCCGAACACATGCAGGTGGTGATCCCTGTGTCAAGCATCAAACAGGTGAAGAAACATAATGCAGCTCTGTCTATACTGTCCATTCAAACTGCGGACGAGAAGGTCAGACATCACACTTTTTCTACGTTCTGTATCCATTTTTGTATCTTCTGATTTTCAATCACTATTATATTATTATTATATATGTTTACTTGACTGCCCTGTTCCATTACAGATGTACAGTATAACTGTGAGGATGGCGATAAAACCTAAATTGTTATAACTAAACCCGAATGCCTACATAATTACTTATGATGCTCAGTGACACTGTGAATGCTCTTGGTGTTTCTGCCTTAGCAACACAGATGTTTCTGTAGTTTTTTTTATTACAATCATAAAACCTCGTTAAACAGGTGTCCTTGTTTCTGTTTCTGAACCCTCCACCCACAAAATTTAAAACAGATCATTAATGGTATCAATTGAAACTTTTATTAAACTACTATTTGTATTCTTTTATTTTGGCCATGCTATGTAATTGTGCCTATAAAATAAAAATGATGTAATAGTAGTAGTAATTTGTTATCGCAAATTAATCAGGCATGACAGTTACAGGAAAGTGAAGGAAGAAGGAAGATTATTTTCCTATTGTTGAACTAACGTGTGCCAACGGTTTTTAATGAGTTTCCTTAACACAAAATCTACACATAGTTTGTCTTTTAATCACATGTAATGTTATTTGTGCTTCTTTTCTCTCTCTCAGTATTCATTTGTGTCTTTGATGAACCGTGAGTTGTGTTACAAATTCCTCCAAAGTATCTGCTCACATGCAAAGGTACCATAAACACTCATCTGACCTGCACACACACAAAACATACAAGAAAACCAAATTTATCTCATTCCTGCTCCTGTGTTTGTCTAAAGCAACGAGAGAGTCTGAGCGGCCCTCATCTCACCTCTCCGGAGAATGAAGCAAATAACGTGGTAGGTTTGCTGTTCATCAGCCTCCAAAACACAGGAATTTCAGTTATCTTGTCAAAGTTGTGTCAATATGCGTCACAAGGACAAAGCCTTCACGCTTCACTGTCCCCGTCCTTGTGTGCAGGTCTTCAGTTCTTCCAGTTTGGAGGACAACACAGATCACGATCTGAGCAGGGAAAACAGCATTCATCTTCACAATGGCTTCCCTCAGATGTTCAGTGGAGGTGAGAGAAAAATGCAGCAGTGTGTTATTGAGTAATCAGTGCTGATTAATGTTTTTCTTAGTCTATGTAACTGAGGAAAAACATTTACCTTTTTCCAGAAATAGTTCTTACATTGTACTTTTCTATTTGGCATAAACATATTTGTACCTTTACAGATCCCACAAGACATAATCACGCTCGTCATAGGAGCTTAACTGATGACGACCAAGATGTGTGTAAGTTGTCTTAAAACAGAGGCACAAGTACTTTTATATCTACTTCACTTGGCCACATTGTTTAAATTGTCAATACAGAATAATGAGTTGATGTTTTCTGTCTCAATCAGCTGTGTCGTGGATGTGGAGGGTCATCGAGACAGTCACGCCGTCATTCTTACTCAGAGAGTATGGGCGTATGAGCATTTTTGTCTACATCTATGTGATACTGTGAGTATCATCACGTCTCACATGTAATGGAGGTTTATGTACATAAGTACATAAGTACAGTTTTTAGGCATTTTTGTTACCTTATATATCTGCTTCAGTATAATTCTGTAATATCACAGCTTTACTTAGTAGTTTAAAAAAAAAAGATAACCCTATTTGTGCTGAATAATTGTCTGAATAGATCTTCCAACGTTACCCAACTATCACATACACACATGTATATTTAACCAATATTGCAGTTAGAAATGGTTTGGAAGAAGATACCCTAAGGAACTTTTATTCCTTAATCTGGGATTTTTAGACATCTTTTATTTTAGCCTATCTTGACATGTTCTCAAAATCTACTGTATAACCTCATTTCAGGCCCAGCATAACAACACAATATCCATGCAACACACATCTAGATTTACAGATGTACATTTTGGTAGACTGACTTTCAGGAATGGCTGTCAAAGAAAGAAAATGACTTGATCCTTGACATGTGCTGTCACACACTGGTAACTCAGACTGACTTAGGAATGTGTGTATATACTTTCACTTTCTGAATCAAAGTGAATTATAGTGGACTATAAAATGTAAGACATGCAGGATATTATGGTAATTCTGTATTTGTAGGCTGGTCTGGCTGCTGTTGGTGTCTGGATACATTGGGCTAAGGATCCTAGCACTGGAGGAGCAGCTGAACTCTTTGGGATCACTGGCTGAGTTGTCTTTACATTACAGAGAGTGAGTACACACACAGAGACAATGAAGTATTTCAATTTAAAAAAAACACAGAAGGAATTCTGTTGAGGAAAGGGGAGAAAAACATGAGATGGCTTAAACCGGTTATGATAACTCAGAAAACCATTACATGCCGATAAGACAAGACATGAACAGAGTAGTTTTACAGGTTCACACTGTGGACAAAAGATAGCTCATCACATTCCAGTAGTCGCACACATTAGGAACATCAACCTTTGCTTTTACAAGCTCCACTCAGATTCTTTAGTTCAACGTAATATGTTATGATATTTTTATCTGTGACTATGAATTCAGGGTGTAACAAGTTTGATAAAATGTAAAATATATCTACTTTTTAGTGTTGCTTTAATTTCAGATAAGTAAACGTTGTCAATGTCGTCCTCCTCTGTCCCTGTCATCATACTGTGTCTTCTCCTGTTGCAGGTATCAAGAAGGGTAGCCAGGGGGGCAGGGGACTCGGACAAACACATCCTTCTAGCAACTCATACAAAGCCTCTCTATTAACATCCTAATGTACATTGATCCATGTCTAGACTGAGTCCCCAAAGCATCTTAACACAGAGACTCCGTTCATTTGATGTACAGCACATCTTAAACAGGATTCTTTGCAATATTGTGCTCAAACAAGTCACTTCCTGGAACAGTCATATTAGCACCAGTCATACAGGGGATGCAGGATGCAGCACTAAGCTGCTCTGGGGATGTCTGAACTAGACCGCATGTGGTGAACTACATGGAAAACAGGCTGTGTTGGCAGAGAAGCATCAGAATATATAATATTTTCTGTTAAATTCTTTGCTGACAGATCAAAAACTGTCAAAAGTGAGGCTCTCCTGGTCTGAGCCATATGGAGGCAGCCTGCTGAAGCCATGTTTATTTCCTGGCCAGTGAACAGCTGAGCTCAGCTAGCGGGCGTGATATGACTGTTGTCCAATCATTTGCTTGGATCAACACAGCCTGCTACTGTGAGAACACACCAGGGGTAATCAACAAGCAGATGACTTAAGCACTTTGTCGTAGGTTGATTATAAATTAATTGTATATGATGAAATTAAGAGTTTACACTGCGGAAGCAAACTGGCGGAGCCTGGTGCCTGAGAGAGACTGTTAATGACAGTAGCCGCCAGCAGAGGGCAGTGACTGCCAGTAAAAACAAAGACTGATTCCTATACTAGATTTTAATGCCTTTAATTCTGTTTTCAATATGACTAAAAATAACGCAGCATCCATAAACCTGTTATGACATATCTGATAACCCGACTGTTCCATGGAGGGAAAAAAATATTTAAAAAATATTTGATTCGTCCTGTTTATTTTTCATGACCACACTGTCACTAGTTTACTGTGTCATGTCATGCTAAATGTTTGTCATTTTGTACATAAAAATAATGCATGTTTTGTATTATTGTCTATGATGTCCTGTACACGTTCTTAACACTGTACAAAAACAATGACTGTTTAATAAAAACAATTTCAGTTTCACATTTTTGTACATACATGATCTTTTTATTATATTGTCGACAATAAAAAGGTCAAGATTCAGTCCCATGAATTAAGTTCATTACATCATATTCTCAGTTCAAAAAAGCAACATAAAATTACAAATAATAGTACAAAGAATAGGTAAGTACAGTAACCATATAAACAGCCC